>BDDA01000195.1:149430-162697 GCA_001662385.1 Chlamydomonas asymmetrica | reverse complement strand
TCAAAGCTGCACATTGTGCCCATAGCGGTTTGTGACCACCTGATGAGTGGCAGCCCGCTACAGCTAAGGACCTACGAATATAAGCTGTCTGGAACGCATGATGGAACGCACGGTAGCGCATATAATCTGGGCATGCGTATCCCTGTTTCAATGGAGCCGCGAATTAATTGGTCGCAACGCGGTGTATGACATTATGAGCTTGACGCTGCAGCTAGGGTAGGCTTAGCGGGATCCGTCCTGCTTCTTGAGCTTGAAGAACTGGTTGGTGCCATCGTCGTTGAAGATGAGGGTGCTGGGGTTCATGGGGTGGACCAACACGTTGAACAGGGCGCCCGCACCGCCCGCACCGCCGTTGTCCACCAGCTGAGCAGCCAGCTGCACGTTGGCCTGGGGGGGCGACACCGCCACCTCAAACAGCAGCCTGTGAGTGGGCGGGGGCAAGAGAAAGGGAAAGGGGAAGGGAGTTAGACAAGGCCCAGCTAATGACCAAGCACTCAATCTCACGCAACAAATGGGATGCTACGAACGGCATCCATGCCGTTTGAGACTGATGCCAGGGCATGTGCGGCATTACGTTGCTATCATTGTTTTTAGTTGTTGCGGGGGTGGTGGACGGGAGGTTGCGCTGATCCTGCAGGGACTCACCCGTTGCCTCCGTTGGCGCCCACCAGGCTGCCTGACGGCGACTGCGCAATGCCGATGGGGGCGTTGAGCACGCCGTCCGTGGCCTCCACATCAGTGGCGCACTGCGGGGTGGCGCCAGGCAGGGAGAAGCATGCGGTGGCCTGCGCCACGCTGACCACCTGGTTGCCCAGCGTGTCGGCGATGTAGAGGCGGCCCTTGGCGGCACCGGGGACGTTGAACTGGTTGTTGATGTTCTGAAACAGCACCAGACCTAAACATAGGACGAATGGGTGGCACAGAGACATGAGCAAATGCAGTAGTCTCAGCATGCAAACGCAAAGGCATGCACGTAGCATGGCTGGTTCAGATTCTAGAATGCCTTAACCTATCAAAATGATCCACACTGCTCAACACTCACCCGCAGGGCCCACAGTGCCCTGGCCGATGGTGGCGGGCGTGGTCATGAAGCCGGATGCAACCAGGTCAGGCGCACCGCCCCAGAAGGTGATGGCGTTGAAGCCGCCGGGGATGCTCAGGCCGTAGCGCACGACCTTGCCGCCGTCAGCGCCTGACAGGGTGGCGGTGGAGGCGGGGTTGCTGCCCAGCACGTACGACACAAACAGGAAGGCGTTGGAGCCTCCGTTGTACTCCTTCACTGCAAACGCCCAGGCGCCGCCGCCCGTCTTGACGCCGGCTGAGCGTGTGGGCTCGTTGGCGGCGTGCGCGTCAAGCAGGTTGCCCTGCAGCAGGAAGGAAAGCATCAGATAAGGCACATATAATGCATTATGTACGGGTGCATGGGGCGCATGGCATAGGGCAGATGCAGGGTCTGGATAAGCCGTGGCACATGCACTGAGCCGCTCATAGGTAGGACTCACATTGCTGTCCAGGACCAGCAGGCATCCGGCATCCGCGACGTTGCCGTTGACCGCGATGGGGGTGCTGCCGACGATCACATAGCCTGCGTGCAGGACACGGTAATGCGCAGAGTACACACTTCAGCAATGGCAACAGCAACATACACACAGGGGCCGAGTGCGCCTTGCATGCATCGCAAATGCACGTGTCGCAACCACTGAACGAATGAACATACACTCAATCCATCCTTCGCATGAGCTGCATGCTGCACCCAGTGCACTGCCGGTGCAGCATCAACGCACCTTTGGACAGGATTGCGAGCGCCATGGTGAGACCCACACCGTTGAAATGACCCTTGCCATCACCGCACTCAGCCTTGACGCGAGGATCGTTGAGAGGGATGGTGGCGAACACGGACTTGGATTTGCCGTCGGCCGAGATCTGAAGGATGGTGTGGCCCTGGCCCGCGCTGCACAGTTATAGGGAAAGGGAAGGCATATCGAACTCTGTACACCAGAAAATCTGAAGTCAGCTTGCAAGGCAAGGTGCTTGACAAGCGGACACGCACGCACGTTTGGCCCCCTTGCTTGTGTTGGGCCCGCAATAGGCGTATCCTTACGCTTTACATTAAGTCCTTTCTGTGCACCACTTTGCTTCAAAGGGATTACAACGCGTCTGTGTGGCGTCGGCACGCCTTGCACGCAAGCAGCTTCTCACTTTCCGTTGGGGTCGTTCCAGTTGGTCGCAAGGAAGTTGCCCTGCTGCAGCTTGCCCTTGGAGAATGTTATGGCGGCAAGACCATATGGGTTGAGCTCGTCCTGGCCAGGCGTCAGCGTGGCGATAAGCTTCTGTTCGGTGAGCTTGCTTAGCACAGCGTTGGGCGCCACCGCAGCCCAGCAGGCGGTGCCAGCCAGGAGCGCAAGGCCCGCAAAGAGGACCAGCAGGCTACGAGAGGACCTCATGTTTGTATGCGTGTTGGGAAGGAATGCTCAGGACAGACTGGCGGACACACGGCGTACGCAGCGGTTGCTGTAGTTGCTCAGACCGGCATGCAGCGGGACACTGCACTGGGAAAGGCTGAGAGTTAACCCTTGAACTATCTGGGCTTTATTTTGCTGTGCAGGGTTTGATAATTTCACAGTTGAAGCTTGTTGCTTAAGTACTTCTTTCACACGGACAGGTCGTTCAAGAATGCCAACGGGTTGGCCTTGCCCCTGCACCTCAGCAAGTCAAGGCCAGGCGAGTGGTGACGGACTCTAACTGCCTCTGCAGCTGCTCAAACTGCCGATGCAGCTGGCTGCAGGTTGGTGCTGCCCCGAACCTTCCCTGACATATGATACCAGAGAAGAAACTGGCCAAGCTCTCCTACCGGCTTATGCGGACCAGTTGCTTGTGTCTGACATGGCGTGTCCACCACACCGCGCCACCAGTCTGGAGGTGTGTGCAAGCATTGAATAAGTCTGACAGGACAGTGCAAACAGGTCATACCCAGCTTAACACGGCATCATCTCAGCCACTGCGGAATATGAAATTGGTGCCCGGCTCGCTGATGACAAGCGGCCGCAGTCACTGCGTGTTGCCACACCGCTCCTGTCGTTTGACATATAAAGCTTTCCCTAGGTCACAAATGCACGCTTAGGCATCCCCACCAACTGCGGTGCCAATGCCGCGCCCTGCGCCTATGGCATGGCCTGCACAGTGCTCAGGTGTTGCGATGATGGCTTGCTGATCACGTCCTCTGGCCACCAATCAGCATACACGGGTTCGAGTCCCCTGCTCCATGGCACCAGCAGGACATGGTTGAGGCGGCGGCGGCGGGCGTGAGTGCAGTTGAGCGGCGCTGGTTTCAGCAGCCAATTCGAAGCCAATCAGCAGCCGCAACCATTCGTGTTTTCCGCCACCATGTGAGTGCCAAGGCAGCAGGCAGAGGTGGGTGACCAACAGGACCTATCACGTCCGCATCAGCGACACGCATAAACACACGCAAGTCAGGTGCAGACTCCATCCCTACGCATGCGCACAGGCACACTGTGCGGCCTCACGGGAATCACATTGAAGGCCCCACAGGCGCAGCAACTCTTGACACATGCAAATGCACAGCCTGTAGACCAGCGCGCTACATACCCTGCGCCATACACGCACCAATGGATGGCAGCAAGCCACGTGGCACGGCGCACGCGCGCTGTGCACTAGCACCACACATGCTGTGCATGCAGTGTCAGCATCCCGCTCGCTGCATGCACTCCAAGCGCGGAGCGCGGGGCGCTGAGGGCAGGCTGCTGTTGTTTTTGTTGCTTGCGCTCGGCCAGGTAGCCAGAGGACCTCGCGAGAGGGGGGGGTTCACAGAAGGCACGTATGCACGGGAGAGAGTTGTGAGAGGGTTGTAAGACATGCGGGGCTGCATGCAGCTGCATGGCTCACTATTGAAATCCTCATGGCACAAACGCCATTGCGGCAACACCCGCTGAGCGCCGTGACTCTGAAGCCATGCCAACCCAGTTGCACATTGTTACGCCCAGTGGACAGACGCTGTTTGGGCCGATTCATCGTTTGGGCAAGGCATGTACCTCCCAACAGCATGAACCCCAAGTGTTGCACACACAGCCTGCAGCAGCAACCAGTTCAGGCACTGGCGGCGAGTTTGCTACCCCAACAACATCGGTCTCCGAACACCAGGCGGCGCGCCACACTCCTGGCAGCATCACCTGTCGCATTCGCTCGCGGTCACCGCTCCTGCTTTACTGGCGCTCACAGGTAAATCCAGTTGATCCAGTGTGTCCAGCTGCGTTTGCCGTTGTGAGCACTACCTGTACATTGTGCAATGCGCTCATCATGTGCAGCGCATGCTGCACTATCAGCATGATGTGCGGCGTTGCGCCTTATGACGTGGCAACATCAGCGTCTTTCCTGCATTACTTTATGCACGGTGTTCTCACATGCCACCATTTCTGAATGCTTTGTCCCGGATCTGAGCCTCCGGCTATCCTGATCTGGGTGATGTACTAGATGTACTCTCTCGCTCTCTCTCATGTTCTATCTCCCTCATCGTGCGTGTCTACATGCATGCATGCGCTGTCTGCGTGCGCTTGCGTCGTGGAATCGTTGGTGCACCTATCTGCGTGGTGTCTGTCGCATCTACACGCTTGCCAAGCTCACCACCCTGCACCCTGTGTGTTTCCTACTACTGCCATGTGTTTTCAGAATGTCAGTTTTTTGCAACTGATGCAACGCAAACGCTAGCAACCCCTGTGAGCAGGGGTGCTGCCAGGATAAGTGGGACCCCCGGGATACTGGGTAAGTGGGACCCCTGGGATACTGGGATAGGGCTGACATCAGTACGACAGGACTCCTTGCCGACGCGCAGCACGGTAAGCGCAACGTGCAACATACGTCAAATGGTGCGCTGCTAGAGCTTGCACCGCATTCCAATTTGGGCAGGAGCGAGCAAACGGTTGAGAGAGTGTGTTCACGCTGTGCTGCACTGTGGGGTTGAATCCTGAGCTGCCAGGTCTGTTGCAAACCACGGCGTTCTGACACTACTGTGATATGGTCCAGCATGAATCCCCATGCATATCACCACAGGCCACAGTACCGTCAATACGCCATGGTTTCGCTGCATACCGTATGCCAAAGCAGGGGGCCTTGCCTGAGCTTTGAGTGCGCAGGGTTACACCGAAGCCTTGTTCCGTGATGTAACGCCAACCAATTACCGAAGCCGTCTCGGAGTCGACGTCATGATCAACAGCGGTACAGGTAGGGGGTTTAATCTGGTTGGGGTAGGGGGTTTGGCACTGTCATGATAACACTCAGGCTCTTGGAGCTGTTGTAGTGTCGACGTGTCGTTCATTGTAGCCCACCCGCATGTGGCTTGAGCTTGGTTTGTCTTTCAGAAGTCTGTTGTGAGTGCGAGGTGTGCTTGCGGCTTCGACTCCATCCTGCACTGCCATCGTCCGGCACGCCTTCTGCTCGTACCTTTGCAACGAACCGTGTGCGACTGTGCGTGGGCCTCCACGGCTACCTGCAACAATACCAGGTGTGTATGGTGGCTCTGTTCTGCTTTATATTTGTACGTGTTGCTGCCCGCCGGTTTGCCTACCCCGTATCGCCCAGGTTCGCTGTTGTTCCGAGTGCTGCGCTGCATCATATCACGGGGATCCTGTCCTTCCTTGCTACGAGTGCTTAGTATATGTGACATCAGAACCGTGATGTAAATTCAATCAATCAGGGCTGTCGGTTGCTGCCTGCTGACCTGGCCAGACTGCACATGTGCCCTTCTGTGACCGCACCTGCTGCATCTGCGGCACGGCTGTTTGTGAGCGCCTTGTTCGATTGTCCTGCCTGCGCCCTGCTGTGGCTCTGCGTTATATGCATTCACACTTCAACCTTCCTGCCGGTTCCCTGCGGTCTGCTGACGCACTCACACATCCACTCGCCCCCCGAATTTGCAGCCGATTCCAAGGTCGCATGCGTGCCTACCTGTAGCCCGAGCTCAAGTCAGTCATGCACACAAGCTCATCAGCATTATCCGCTGGTGCACCGCATGCACACCCTCATAAACGTCCTCAGCCATCCGATAATGTGTCTGCAACATGTATGGACCTCAACAGGTTGCAGCAATTAACCACCTGCATGCTGCGGGGTGCAAGCTGAACCAAGTCACAGATGACCTCCTCTGCCAACGATGAAAGCGTCTCTGGCGACTCTCACATCGAAAGCACCGTTCTAGTAGATTCTGCATCTGTATGCTCCTATATGCATGATGTCAGTGCGACGCCAGGTCAGCAGCAGCAGTATCAGCAGCAGCTGGGCCTGGTCGCGTGCGGGGCCGGCCCTCCACACGGCCACTCATCAGCTGCTGGCTGCATGAGCTGCGGTGGTGTTGTGGCAGCGGCATACGGCAGCCAGCAGCAAGCCTTGTTGGCAGCCAGTCTGCAGCAGGACCTCCACAGTGCTGCTGCAGACTGCCTGACGCTGGTTGCCACAGGCAGTCTGGCAACGGTCAGCGCTTTCGCTGTGCTGCACATGCGGTCAATCGCAGCCCTTCACACCCTGCTGCCGCCACCCCACAGTACCCGCAGCCGCGCAAACGACAGCCTGACCACCACCAATCGTGCACCGTGGCAGGATGTGCTCGATGAATACTTCTTCAGCTTCCCCAGCCACCTCATTGAGGCGGTTGCAGAGGTGCAGGAGGTCAACAGCCTGTCACCGGGGCAGGCGCAGCAGCTGCAGCGAATGCTCGAGAGCAGGCACACCTGTCCCGTGGAGATGCTCATCGACCAGCTCATCTTTGCACCGTGCCAGGTATGTAGCCACTTCGACCATCTGCCCTCCCTCACACGCCTGCTTACTAGAACGTTCTGACCGGTGCTGCATGTCAGCATGTGTAAGTGCTTAACGAGTTGCTCTCACCGTCTGTACGGTGCGCTGGTGTTTATTGGTTTGTACAAGAGAGCAAAGGCAAATGCGCTAGGGACCCAGCTAGAGTGCAGTGACTACATATGTCTCGTGCATGATCTGAGTAAAGCGCTGCTATGCACATGCGCAGGAACGGGAGCAGGCTGCAGAGCTGAGGGCCAAGGCTGCAGACATAATAGTGTATGCCATCCAGTGGTCCAGGTACAGCTATAAGCTGGACACTGATGCGCTGGTGCAGCGGCTGGCCAAGCTGGCCACCAGAGCCAGTGCACGTGCTGACCCGACAGTGCGCGATGCTGCACGCTACGTGCTACTGCAGCTGCCAGATGAGTGCCTGAGGGTGCCGGAGGCTGCACAGCAGATGGCCGATATCTGCAAGGAGATGATGGATGGGTGGCTGAAAGAGGACAGGTAGGCATAATGTTCACAGCAGCATCCATGGCTGCATCCATGGCTGCATCTGTTGGATGTCATCAGCATGATTGCGAGTGTGGTGTGCAGGCCATGTACAGCCGCATGACATGCATGACCGCCATTACCGCCGTGCATCTGCAGGCTGTCACCAGCATGATTGCAAGGCATACATGTGTTGCTAGAGTTGTTGCAGGCACATGTGTTGCACGCTCTGGCATGCATGCGTGCCCAAGCGGTATGCTTGCCATGCACCTAAATTGTTGGTTGGCTATCACCATCATGCATGCGGGCCTGCTTTCGGGTAGTGCTGTTCATGCATGCATGCTCACTCTTGCAGGGTGTCTGTGCAGCAGCTCCATCTCTTGAGCAACTACTTGGACACGTGCGCCAAGCCGGAATCTCAGCAAGACCGGCTGCTGCCGCCAGAGCTGCTGGCCCTTGCATGCGCCTACTGCTGCCATGCGCTGGGGGCAGCAGCAGCTCAGGCTGCCGCCAAGGGTGGCACCACAGCCCAGGTCCCAGCAGCGCATGTCCCTACTGGAATGCTGGCGGCTCAGGCAGCAGTTGCGTTGTTGCGGCGGCTTCTGCCGTTGCTGCCAAACGTGCCAGCGCATGCTGCTGAGAGCTGGCAGCACCTCAAGGTGATTTGACAGTAGTGCTTGCTTGAGATTGATGCTGGATGTTGCCAGCTCGAAGCGTTGCCGAGTGCAGAGCTTCCGCGCTGGACGCTGTTTGCCCCTTCACACAATGAGTAGCGGCCGTTGATCGTCACGGTTGCATTTGTAACCGGTTAGCGTAGGCGGGTAAAGCATCATGCACACGGTGTGACTGTGCAAGGTGTACCGTGTGGCATCATTATACCTTTGTGTCCCGCTCAACAGCATGCAAGCCCAGCGAATGCACACTGCTCATGCATGCATGGTTGTGCATTGCCCTTGTGTTTGCAGGCAAGCCTGCCAGCCTTGTGTGCGCTGCTGCCGATCATGGCAGCCAGTGCAAATGTTGGTGGTAGCGCAGCTGCTAGTGGTGCGAGCGCCTCAGCGACAGCAGCAGGCCCCACCGAGCCAACTGCATCAACGGAGTCAGCCACGACAGCAGCGCCGGGCATGCGGGAGCTACCTGACGCGCCAGCTGCCTTCCTGGCAGATGCGCATATGCTGGTGGCCCTGCTGCATGAGCTGCTGCGTGACGGCCGGGAGCACAACGTACTGACAGCGCTGGCAAGTCGCACAAAACCAGAGTTCGTGCCGTCAGTGCTACCCTTGCTAAAGGCCCTGTGTGCACAAGCGGTCGGACCGACTGCTGTGGATGCTGAGGCTGCTGCCAGCAATGAGGCCGATGCTGTGCAGCAGGACCATGACGAAGGCCCAAGCGCTTCCGCACCTTCCTCTGCCACCTCGGTCATCGTGGACATGATGCAGCTGCTGGCGGATGTGGTCGGCTGCAGCACGCTGTCCTTCGTCAGAGCAGGGTACGTCAGCAATGGATGAGCTTCATGTTGTTTTCAGGATTAGGTTTGCACACCTGGAGCTTCCTTTTGCCTAAGGCTGATGCTCCTCACCAGCGGGTTACTGACGCATTCAAGGGCTGGCAGGGGAGTGCCCCACTGCACACAGAATGCTGCGTATCTTAGCGCAAAGTACCTCAGTGCAGGCATTCAGTCCTTGTGTTAGCAGAACACTGTGTGAACAAAGAGCTTACGCGTCTTTGGCCACATTATGTTCAGCGATCTGTGTGCAACATTAACGAAGCCAGCTGGCAGGTTCGCTACATATGTACGACAAATACAGTCTGTGCGAGTCAGATGTCACGACATGGGAGCGGACATACGTACATCATAACAGGGGTGCAGGATAACTGAAACGTCTTGTCTTGCGGCTACACTGTAATGCTTGCAGGGGCCCTCAGGCATTCCTGCAGTGCCTGCCGGTGCTTGCATCGGTCGCGCCGGGTCACCTCACTGACATCCTCAGCATGGCCACCGACCTGGTGTGCAGCCGGCAGGGTGCCAGTGGTGCCACCAGCCTGCTTCAGCCAGCCGACAGGGCTGCAGCTATAGATGCTACAGCAGTGAACACCCTGCTCGGGTGCCTGGTGGCGCTGCTTGGAAGCAGCACAAGTCCAGCTGCGAGTGCTGCTACAGATCGACAGCCCGGCAGTCCTAGTGGTGATGACGACAGCGCTGACAGGGCAAGAGATGTCTTCTCCACAGCTGTGCTGCTGTTGCTGCGGCTGCTTGACAGCGGAGCGGTGTCGTGTGCTGACGTGTGCTACGGCGGTGGCCACGCCTTACCTGATGGCACTGCCTGCCACCAGCTGACGCAGGGTCTGGCAGCCATGCAGGCGAATGGGCAGATGCAAGCGGCTGGGTTGACCGCAACTTGCCAGCTGGCCCGTCGCCTTGTGCGCCACCTGTGCATGCAGCACTCGCCAAGCGCTAAGGGTGGAGTTGCAGCAGGCGCTGGGTGCTCTGCCGATGGCAACAGCAGCGCAGACAGCAGTGAAGGCGGTGAAAGCGGCAGCAGCAGTGGCAGCGGCGACGGCCCCTCCTGCATCGTCATCACCTCTGGCCTTGCCCGTCAGCTGGCAGAGCTGATGGTCAACCACGGCCATACCATCACCCATGACGTGCCCTGGGCGCTCTTCTATGCGTACCGCTTCCATGCAGCGGAGATGGCATCTGTCAGCGGCATGCTGCAGGCATGGGCAGAGCTCTTCATGCACCTTGCCAACACTGAGGCAGCACTGGCAGCACGCTCATGCGCAGAGCTGTTCATGCATGCGCCTGATGGAGATGCAGCCACGTCCACCGACACAGCAGCAGCATTCCCCCAGATACAGCTGTGTGGCCAGGCGCGGCGAGACATGCTTGATGCCAGCCTGCATGCACTCGTGTGCCTCTCCCACGCCACCAAGCAGTGGCCGGCTGCCCTGGCACCTGAACTACGCAGCATGCTGCTTGCTGAGCTGGACCGGCAGCTTGCCAACACACCCAAGGACACCGCATCCAAATCAGCGGGCCGGGCCCGCATGGTGGTGCAGCTTCTGCAGGGCTTGGTAGCACACACCACGCCCATACGTCCCCGGCCTGTTGTTGCTCAGCTGCTGGGTGCTGCCTGCGATGTTGCAAACGTTCTGCTGGCCAAGCGTGTGCAGTCCCAGCGCACAGCCCCTAATCCAGCAGCTGTGAGTATAGTTGGTGAGCTGCAAGCGCTCATGCATGTATGCTGCCGCATCATGCTTGGCAACACCCTGGCTTCGGTCAACATGCCAAGGCTGGTCGTCGCTGCGGACACGCTTTGGAGCAGCCTGCAGCGCAGCGTGACAGATTCTGACACCCGCCCCGCACGCCTGTCCGCACTCCTGGTGGCGGTGCTTCACCACTTGGCTGCACTCCTGGAGGGTCTCATTGCAGCAGGTGAGCATGTGCACACGCAAGTGGTTGTTGATATGCTCCTTCTAACAGCATCACTGGAGGTAGCATCTAGCATCACTGGAGGTAGCGGGCAAACATGTTCTCGTCACCTCCGCTTGATGTTACGTTATGTTACATCAGGAGCGTGTCGGCCAAACGGCCCATGCTCCCCCCAGATGGGGACCAGGCGAGCAGAAAAGGTCCGCTTGATATTGGAAGCCCTGACATGATATGCGCATGCTGTGCTCACAATTGCATATGCTGCTGGCATGTGTGCAGTGATTGCTGCTGGTTGTGACACTCCGCTGCTAGCGCATGTGGGCCTTGCTGACCCACCTGTGCAGCGTACAATGCAGTACGCACGACTGCACGAGCAAGAGAGAGATGTTACATCACCCAGACCAGTGTAGCCATGCGTGTGCCGCTTGCCCTACTTGCTGCTAGCATGTCAGTGTGAAGCCTGCTGGACATGTGTGACAGGGTGTTACGCCGGCCTGGACCTAGACCGGCTGCTGCCAACGGGCGCCCGGCGCACTGCTCCCCGCACAGCGACAGCGCTGCTGGTCGTGGCGCTGCAGATGATGGACCCAGCCGCTTTGACATTCGCCGATGAGGAGGGCGGCCAAGCAGCAGCTGCAGCACTCCAGGGGACTAGCGCCGCCTTGGCTGCTGCTCTGCTGTTGCATGATGTCCACGCGGCATTCTTGAGCCTTCCCGGCTGCGGTGCTGCTGCTGCTGACACGAGCAATAGCGGAGGCCTACACTTTGTGTTTGCGGATGCCCAACAGCATGCAGGCATGCCCTCCTTGCAGGAGCGCTTCAAGGCAGCATCAGAACGTGGCCTGTGCGTGGCATATGTCGGTGCCCGGCATGCAGGCGTAGTTTCTGAGCTGTCTTGGCAGCAGATTGCGGCAGCAATGGCAGATGGCTTGTGCGACCGTGAGGCCTACAACCGCGTGTTGGTGGCCTTGGCAGTGCTGCTGATAGCACCGCCGCAGCCAGGGTGGGCTGCACCTGACCGCCTTGCAGCCTTGTGCAGCCTGGTGCGGTGCATCTGCATGGACAGCTTCGCTGATGCTTCAGCAAAGCCGCAGCTCCTGGCCCTGTCTTTGGCGCTGCTGCAGCGTCTGCTGCAGCCTGGCGGCGATTGGACTGAGGAGCATGCCCGGCGGCTGACGGGTGCGGTGGTGGATGGTGAGTTGAGCGATGTGAAGCATCAGCTAGATGTGTGCTGATGAGGGCAGCATTTATGTTTGGCAACAGCTGCAATTGCACAATTGTGCTGGTTAGGCATGTCCAGGGTGAATGCCGCCAATGAATACTTTCTGTACAGTGCGGTCAGCACCTCGCTAGTAGTCTATGCAGCAGACGCCATTGTTGTGACAGCAACTGACACTGGCTGAAGTGGCAATGCCGAGCAACGACCTTGCAACTTCCTCCTTTGTGTGCTTTTGTGTGCTTTTGCAGAGCGCTTGATGCCGGCGGTCCTACAGGGGTGGCAGAGGCCACCTCCTCCACCTCCTGATGCACCCAGCATGACATCTGTGGGCCACGCAGCCAGCGCTTCACAGCTTGTCAACCTTCTGCCCATGAAAATGTGCGTGCTCGGCCAGCCGCATGGCGCGCTGGTGCTGAGCACCCTCATGTGGCTCATTCCGTGTGCCACTTCTGACGTGCCACATCAGCACCGGCAGCAGAGCTTCATGCATGGTTGCTGCTGGCTCCTCCTTGGGGCAGCAGGCTTCACGCCCAGTGCGATCCAGGCAGTGCTTGGGTTGAGCGGTGCTGCTGCTGCTGCTGCTGCTGCTGGCGGCAGCGGCGGGGCTGCAGCGCCCACTGCTCAACCCGGTGCTGCGGCAGCGCCGGACGACGCAGTGAATCACGTCCTTAACGGCCTTGTCAGCGGCGCTTACCAGGCGCAGGCAACCCAATGCACAGACCATCAGGTTCTATCGCCACTGTCGTCACCAGCAACAGCGACCGTTTTGCATGACGACGCACCATCCGTAAGTACAAGCGCTGCTCTTACATTCAGGGTTATTCACGTACGATACAGCGTGCACACGACACAGCCCCACAGCACACCTACACACTACGCAGGCAGACACTCCCATAAGCTTTCCTTTTCCAAGCTACCCCGGCTACCCTGCAGCGGGGTTGTCCATGAGGCTGACGACAAGCACATGCAGGGAGTGGCACATTCTTGCCGTGTAACGCTCAGCGCTTTGAACCCTCTGTTGCTCCCTCTCTCTGCTCGGCTTGAGCAAAGCACATACAAATTGATACACATCCGGTTCCCAATCAGTGAGCATGGTCTGTTCGACCATAATACTCCAGGTGCAAGAAAATGCAACTTACCTTACTGTCTTGTCTGATTGTTCATGCCATCATTGCCATGTCACGCTTCTCTCGCCTAGCCACTGATTATGCAGCCGGCTTATAAATGCAACCACTTTGTGTACTGATGCTTCCATGCAGGGGATGTACAATGAACTTCAGCGACATGGTGGGTCTGATAGCGGCCTGGATGCGGCCAGC
>BDDA01000195.1:109204-121414 GCA_001662385.1 Chlamydomonas asymmetrica | reverse complement strand
GCGCCCCTCCCCCCCCAAACACACACACACACACAAACAAGCAAACATATACACAGACAAACATTCCGTTACGACCTCACGCACACCCGCAGGCCCCCGTGCTCTTCAGTGGCTCCCTGCGCTCCAACCTGGACCCCTGGCATCAGCACAGCGACGTGCGGCTCTGGGAGACGCTGGACAGCGTGCGCCTACGACCGACCGTGCAGGCCATGGCGGGTGGGTGGCTTGGTGCACACATGTAAGGCTGGCATTGAGTTCAAATGCTGAACCGTCGGGCCATCAGCAATGGCAGCAAAAATAGTAGCATTGCAGTCAGAAGGCTGTGCCGTGGTGTGTCATATATAGGAGTGCGGTGAAGCATCAGGTACGTCAGGTACGTAGCTACATTAGTTCATAGGTATGCGTCAATGCAATACCCCCCCCCCCTGTTCCGTATTGCAACAAATCGCGTCCTCAGTTAATCAGGCAGCGTAGCCAGGAGTACAAGGTGTCCACATTCTTTGGACATGCCCCAGCCACAGTGTACGACACTAGGAGACGACGCATGCATGCACGGCACGTGCAGAATCAATGCGATTTGCGTGAACAAACCTGTAACCCAAAACAACTGCGCCGCTGCTTTTTTTCGCCTCGCATCGTCAACTTCCAGGTGGCCTGGATTCACAACTGGCAGAGGCGGGCGACAACCTCAGCGTGGGCCAGCGCCAGCTGTTCTGCCTGGCACGCGCGCTGCTGGCGGACGCGCAAGTGCTGGCTCTGGATGAGGCCACCGCCAATGTGGACCGCGCCACCGACGCGCTCATTCAGGAGGTGGGTGGGCGGCAGGAGCGCCCTGTTGTTTGGGACGGGAACAGTTACAGGCTAGGACACTGCTGACAAATCAGGCGGTGGCAGGACAGGACAAGCCTAAACCATCCATGAATGGCCTGATCGGCCAAGTGATGTAAAGTCAATCGATCAGGACAAGCCTGACCCCCTGGATCATCATGCCCATGCTGTGCTGCCCATGCTGTACTGCACACATGCTGTACTGCACACATGCTGTACTGCACAGGCGCTACGGGACTTTGCACACAGCACACGTGCGACCATCACCGCTCCCACACCAGCCGTCACCTCCGGCGCCCAGCCGCCCCATCACGGTAGCACCCACCACGCAGGCGGCGACGCTTGTGCGGATGACGTCGACACCGCTGACGGCAACGACGACGGGCAACTTGCCGCTGGTGGCAACGGCGGGCGCGTGCTGCTGATCATTGCGCACAGGATTGATACCATCCTGGACTGCGACAGCCTGCTGGTGCTGGGCGCAGGCGAGCTGCTTGAGTTCGGCCCGCCTGCTGAGCTGGCGACCAAATCGGACGGTGCGTTCTCGAGCATGATGGAGGCGGCCAAGGCCGCGCAGCAGCAGCAGTAGCGCCATACAATCATGACCATCAGCGTGCGCTGGGCCGGCTGAGTAAACACGCACACAGACACCGCCCATCATGCGGTCAGGTAATGTAGGCTGCCGACTAATCGCGCTGACAGGCTGCATGCGTTTATGCCTTGAAAGCAGGCGGCCAACCCTGATGCAGCAAAACCTCGTGTCATCCGTGAGGCTTTATCTGCTGCATGTTCCTCCCTCGTGTCTGCTCAAGCGACTGATCGTCTAGCCCCCTCACATCATTCCCTACATTGCCACCTGCAAGTGTACGTTTACAACGTACCGTATCTGGAGTGCTGCCATACTTCATGCATTTGCCAGATCTCACCATTCTGCGTTTCAGAGGCAAGCAAGCCGCTTTGCAGTTCTGAACCCTCCATCTCTCAAATCTCCCTGGCACCACGGGCAGGGTGTACCATCGTGTGGCAAAGTGCTGTTTTTTACGATGGCGATGATGCTTCCCTCTTCCTCTCAAGATATCGCCAGGTGTGTGCCTCCAGGGGAGCTTCTCACCCCAAGCATGCATGCAGTGCTCGCATCTCTCCCCAACCATTACGGTTTGTAGCGTTTAGTTTGACAGGGAGCTGCAAGTCCGGAATGTGGGTGGGTCAAAGTCACAGCCCTTGCAGTCATGCATATAGGCGTACGCTGGTGTGCGTCCAGTGACCATGGCACCTCAATGACCTCATACATCATCAAGCAGCGGTACCATACCCCGTGTCCTTTACAACAGCAGTAGGCATGCATGTAAGCAGTCAACACGGAGCAACAGGGTGTCGGGGTGTCCCTCAACAGCAGTGCAAGCAATGCTAGCAATGCAGGCACTCAAGCAGCAACTGAATAAAACCGCAGGCTCGATGAGCACCTGGCTCAAGTAACCATGCGAGCGCCGACCATATCCATCTGGCCCTCTCAAATGAGGCGTCAAGCATACGGCAGGCCAGGAGCTGACACCTGGCTGGGTCGTGGAGTGAGAGCGGAATATGTACAGAGGCACGCCGCCGTGCTTGTGTATTCAATGAGGAGACCAATGGCATTCAACTGTATACCTATTCCGCCACATATGTTTTGTCTTAACATCCAGCACAGGCAGCGTTGCTAATACAACACCCGCATACCGACAGCCGCAATGCTGGGCTGGCTCAGCCTGGCACCATGGCCCTGCAGCCCAGCAGGCGCATGCAGCGGGCGAGGGCTTGCACAGGCAGTACAGGTGCCCAGCTAGCCCAGCACATGGGCATTGTTCCGCATTGTCTATATCGTGTACCAGGTGCGGGGACGGCAGGTCTATTCAAAAAGCACCCAGGAGCCTCAACAAGTGACCAAACTAGACATAACGAAAGCACACTGCAACATGCCAGTACAAGCCTGGTGAGTCAGCAGTGTGCCATGCGCAGATTGTCACAAAAGCAGCCCCAATCACATCATAGTGCTTGTGACTGAAACGCCGGTACCAGCCATGCGGCCAAGAAGGCCCGTGCCAGGTATCCGTCAGCTTACCCCCAGGCAACGGCTGCCACCACGATTGGCTGTGCGAGCGGGCGCCTACCGCCCGGCCACCTATTGTGTACGCTGCTGCTTTGGTGCGGGGATGGAGGCGTGAGATGTTTGTGCCAGCCATGGACCTGCCTTGTACGGAACGCCTCAGCAGGCATGGCGCCTGGACTGCTGCGTCCATCGTGCTTGCTGCTGCTCACCAGCCTGCAGTGCGAGAGACGCATGGGGCAAGGCAGCAAGCTTCACAGCATGGTTGTGAAGGTTTTTGCAGCCTAATCGTGTCGTGCTGCAACCTCATGGGAGCCAAGCGAAGTGATGATGGGCTGCTGCTACACACATCCCTCGCTCGGCCTCACCAGCAAACAGGAGGTATTGTTTGGTTTGGTTGTGCCGTTTGTGCGGTGTGGAAGTTCAAAGGTAACCGTGTGGCACAGACCGCAAACAACAATCATGGAGGCTGGCAAGGCGGCGGCTTCATGCATGCATCTATCCATCCAGCCCCTTGGGTAGCAGTATGCAGCGCACCTCAGCAGGGGCGCACTTGCCCGATGGCAGCTGCCCGCTGCTGCTGAACCACGTCAGTTCGTGCTGGTAGGCGCCGCTGATAACGTCGATTAGCACACGCACCACTGCGCTGTCTGGCGGCGTTGCCATACCACCGGGGGATGCAGTGATGAGCTCCGTACCCCCGCTGCTGCCAGCGTCGCCTTTGAGACCTGAGCCCAGCGCTGCCGCGATGGTACTGGGTGAGAAGCCTGCCGCCCGCAGGACGCGCCAGCCGCAACCACGCAGCAAATACTCCTGCCGCTGCTGCCACGATATGTCTGAGAATAGTGGGAAGGGGAGTATCCACACAAGCGTCCTCAACACGAGCTCCCCATGCAGCTGCCCGAGGCTGCGCATCTGCTCAGGCAGGAGGGTGACGAGCTCCCGAGTGCTGGCTGCATCCGGGACCAAGGGAGGCTGCCTCTGCCATCCCCCCTGAAGCACTACTGGCAGCAACTTGCCTGCAACAACAATCACACGAGGGGCTTTATTGTGTGCACGTCATAGAACGGTGATGACGGCGATGACCGCCTGCATGAACCGCACAAGAGTTTATGACTGAAACATGCAAGTTGGCATCCAGCTAACACAGCTGACGGTAATGCTGAGCAGGACAATCCGGCACGCTGTTGCTTGTCCCTTCCCTTTCAAACGCAACATATGTGCAATCTGTAATTGTTCATACCATGCATGGCCTGTCCCAGCGCACCACACACAGTACTGCAATGATTGCAACAAACATGCTATCCCCTAACGCCATCCATGAATTCATGTCCCCTAACGCCATCCATGAATGGCCTGATAGGCCAAGCGATGTAAAGTCAACCATGCCATCCCCTAATGGCTTGTGAGGCCACCAGGTCCGACTTCTCCTAATTAAACTCTCTTCTGCATTCAGCAAAGCATTCAACCCACCGTCCCCCACCGCTCCCCTCAGCCGCTGGGCGTGCTCCTCAGTCCAATCACCGCCAGGCTGCAGCATGCGCAGCAGCAGCGCCAGCGACATGGCCAGGAGCTGCGGCTTTGCTGCAGCATCGGCAAAGCTGTCCATGCAGACACACCGCACCAGGGTGCACAAAGCCGCCAGCCGCTCAGGTGAAGCCCATGCCGGCTGCGGTGGTGCTATCAGCAGCACTGCCATGGCCACCAGCACACGGTTGTAGGTCTCGCGGTCGCACAAGCCCACCCGCCATTGCTGCCGTGATGTGCTGCCATGAAGACTCAGAAGTCATGCTTGCACACTTGGCAAATGCAAAGTATTGCCCTCCACCATTGCGTGTGTCACCGGCACCAGCACCAGCACTGCGACCTTGAAGGCTTAGAAACACTGCGTGGACGTCACGTGACAGCAGGGTGGCGGCCAGGGCTGCGCTGGTCCCACGCAGTGCTGCAGCTGCTGCTTGGCTGTCCTCCTCAGCCAATTGCAGAGCGGCTGGGTCCACCATCTGCAGCGCCATGACCAGCAGCTCCGTTGTGGTGCTAGGCGGAATGCGCTCTGCTCCACGGGGCGTGTTGCTATCGCCTGCACCGTCCAGGTGTGGTTCAGCGTAGGTCCGTGTTTAGCGGATGTAATCAATCGTACGCAAGCAGCCAAGATTCTTGGTCCACCGGGTACATGCGCCGCTGGTACCGTAACCACAATTATACATAGCGAGGGCATCAATACAGCAAAAGCCTACAGCAGTGCCGTGTTATGTGAATCTCATGTATCTATCACGATGAATCAGCCGTTGTACGCATGCAGGTACACATGCATGCATGCAGTTGTGAGTTTTGCATTCTGCCATCGCCGCTTTTGGCACTTTGCCTCCGGGACATCAGGCGCAATCCAAGACAGTTCATCAGCAATCAGCGATGACGCTGAACTGTCAGCTGGCAAAGCAGCTGGCAGAGGGGAGAACGGGAATGCATGCTTGAGGGACTTCCATGCAGGTGGCTCACCCGGCACCATGACGCCCTCAAGCAATGAAGGGAAGTGCCGCAGCACCTCCAGGAGTAGTGCAGCTGGCAGGCATGCTGGGCAGGCGTTACCACCGGGCGCGTTGCGCTGCAGGCTGTCCCAAAGCCTGTCAGCAGCGATGGCTAGCCGCTGCATGTTCGCCGATGCCAGGGTGTCATGAAGCATTATACGGCAGCACATGTGCATGCCAGCTTGTAGCTCGTTGAATACATGCACAGCTGCTGCGTCAGCGCCTCTGCCCTTGGACTGCGCACGCTCTGCCAGCAGAACGTCGGCAGCTTTGCAGGCAGCACCCAGCAGCTGGGCGGCACGCCCGACCATGTCTGCATCGCCACCAGCATTGCACCGGGGACGTGTGGGCGTGGTGTGTGCTGCCAAGCCCTGCAGAAGCTGCACTACCATGCGAGCCCGGCCTGCTGATTTGGATGCAGTGTCCTTCGGTGTGTTCACAAGCTGCCTGCCCAGCTCAGCCAGCAGCATGTTGCGTAGCTCTGGTGCCAGCACAGCCGGCCACCGCTCGGTGGTGTGTGAGAGGCAGACAAGGGCATGCAGGCTGGCATCAAGCATGTCTCGCCGCGCCTGGCCAAACAACTGTATCTGTGGGAATGCTGTTGTTGTGCCGGTCGATGATGCTGCATCACCATCCGGCACTTGCATGAACAGCTCTGCGCATGAGCGTGCTGCCTTGCTATGGGCAAGCTGGATGAACAGCTCTGCCCAGGCCTGCATCATGCCTCTGATGGGGGCCATCTCAGCTGCATGAAAACGGCACGCATAGAAAAGCGCCCACGGCACGTTATGGGTGACGGAATGGCCGTGTTTGACCATCAGCAGTGCCAGCTGATGGGCCAGGCCAGAGGTGATGACGATGCAGCAGGGTTTGGCGCTGCTGCTGCTGCTGCTGTCACCTCTGCCCACACCGCCCTCTGCATCGCTGCTGCCATCAGCAGAGCTCCTAGCGCCTGCTGCAACACCGCCCTCAGCAGCGCTTGGCGAGTGCTGCATACACAGGCTCCGCACAAGGCGACGGGCCAGGTGGCAAGCTGCGGTTGAACCGGCCACTCCCATCTGCCCGTCTGCCTGCATTGCCGCCAGACCCCGTGCCAGCTGGTGGCAGGCTGTGCTTGTGGGCAAGGCATGGCCACCACCGCTGCACACGTCGGCACATGTCACCGCACGGCTGTCGAGCAGCCGCCGCAGCAGTAAGACGGCTGTGGAGAAGATACTGCCGCCGTTGCAGCTGCCACCGTGAAAGCTGTTGCCATCGCCACCAGGACTGACGGGCTGCTTGTCTGTGGGGGCAGGCGCTGGTACACTCGTGCTGCTTCCAAGCAACACCACCAGGCACCCAAGCAGGGCGTTCACTGCTGCAGTGTCAATAGTGGCACCTTTGGCACCCTGCCGGCTGCACACCAGGTCGGTGGCCATGCTGAGGATGTCGCTGAGGTGACGAGGGGCAACCGATGAAAGCACCGGCAAGCACTGCAATACCGCCTGAGGCCCGCTGCGACCAGCGCAGCCGTAAGACAAGGCGTTGTGGCCATCCTACATCGTAGCTTTGCGGATGCACTCATCTTCCGTCATATATGCCCGATTCCATGTCGTGACATGTGGATGCACAGACGCAGAGAGCGCATGTCTCGTACGTATCTAGAGAAAGTGCCAGCTGGCGCAGGTCACTCAACATCATGTGATACTGTGATCAAAGGCCCTCAAAGCCGTGTTTCAGACAGAGCTCTACTTGTGCATGGACGCAGTGCCCCCACTGAGTTCCCTTAATGCACAGCGCACTGTCTGCCACTTGGGAACTGAGCTGCCAGTAACTGCCAGCACCCGTATTAGTCCTCCGCTGGTGAGGAACGTAAACCTTGGCTTGGGCTACAGCAAGCCCAACCCTGAAACAACATGAAGCGCATCCAAGCCTTCACGCACCCATATGTGACAAAGGACAGTGTATTGCAGCCAACCACGTCCGCCAGCAGCTGCATCACGTCCACGATGACTGAGGTGACAGTGGGAGACGCGAAGGAAGCTGGCCGGTAATCATGGTCCTGCTGCGCAGCATCTGCCTCACTGTTGGTAGCACCATCGGCAGCCACAGATGCCACAGCAGCCGATCCGCCAGCTTGCTCACACAGAGCCTGCAGCAGGGGAAGTACCGACGGCACGAACCCTGGACCTGCGCTGCTTGCCAGTGTTGCCTGTGCACTGTACTCCCGCCCGTCAAGTAGCAGGTCACGCAGCAGGGTCACCAGATTGTGTGCGTCCTCCAGGAAGGCAGCATGTGCTTCTGGCAGCTCAGGTGCATCTGCTGCTGGGACAGTTGGCTCGGGGGCGGCTCCACCTGCCGATGCTGCTGCTGCTGCTGAGGCGCACGCCACGCCAGCAGGAGTTGCACTGGCTGCTGTCAGCGGCAGTAGCGCACATAGTGGGGGGAGGCATGCCTGCAAACACAAAGAAGATACGCAAACGAGCATGCATGAGCTGTAAGACATGAACAACGGTCGCATAGGTAGGACTGCCGCACCTTGCGCTGTTGCACAGAGTGCCTAACTGTAGGCCAAGTCGAGGGTGGACTTGGACATCCACCTGACGAGGAAGTGAATGTGCAGCTGCTGGCGTGCGCTCATTGTGCCGCCAAGCAAGCAAGCTCAATCACCGCGAAAACAGCACACATGCAGCCCCAGCCCATTGGAGTTGACAACGATCTGGCATCAACCTCAAGCAGCACTGCGATATCACCTTGAGATGTTCCCAACCCTCAGCAGCATATGGCGGTGACTGCGGCAGCAATGGCAGCAGCTTTCGCAGCAGCGCAACGGCCGCGCGAGCAGTCAGCATGCTGGCAGGGTCAAGCGCCGCTGCGCCTGAGACACCATCGCCGCCATTGGCAGCCTGAGCTGCTGCCACCAGCGCGTGGCAGCAGTAGGCGCACGCAAGCGCAAGCAGCTCTGGCGGCAGCAGCCGGTCCTGCTGCGCCTCTGGCTTCAGACACGTGTCCAGGTAATTGCTCAAGAGATGGAGCTGCTGGGCAGACACCCTGCAAGGCGCAACATGCACCGCAAGCCAATGAGCATGCACGCACCATGAGCAACCGCGCACCACAAGACACCAGCACGGGGCGCATGTGTGCAAGCACTTCAAATTCCACGCACATGCCACGCACACATGCATGTCATATCTTGCGGCATATGAGACGTGCAGTAACGCTCTCCCCATGCGCCCCTGTAATCCTGCGGGTAACATCAACAGATGCACTTCACGCAGGCGTGCATAACTTCCTCAAAAGTAATCACCCACCTCCCCTCCTTCAACGACACTTCCATCGTCTCCTTGCAGATATCGGCCATCTGCTGTGCTGCCTCCGGCACCCTCAGGCACTCATCCGGCAGCTGCAGCAGTGCGCGCCGCGCAGCATCGCGCACCGCAGGGTCTGCACGTGCACCGGCCTTGGTGGCCAGCTCGGCCAACTGCTGAACCACCTTATCGGGGTCGATCTTGTAGCTGTACCTGGACTGCTGGATGCCGTACACTAGCAGGTCCGCTGCTTTGGCCTTCAGCTCCTCAGCCTGTTCGCGGCTCTGCGCAGCCAACAGCGGGTCCAACCACACGCGTGACACGCATGATAGCACCACGATGTTTTAGTAGCTCGCTTTCACACTGCCGTGCCAGTACGTGACGTACAACACGGCATGCAACTCAGCAGTCGGTAGCAGGCAAACAAGGTATATGGTGAGATAAGCGTGGCAGTAAGAGTGCTTGTACCTGACAGGGTGCGAAAATTATCTGGTTGATGAGCGCCTGCACCGGACAGGTGTCCGTACGCTCAAGCACGCGCTGCAGCTGCTGCGCCTGCCCGGGTGGCAGGCTGTTGACCTCCTGCGCCTCCGCAACCGCCTCAATTATATGGCTGGGGAAGCTGGAGAAATAATGATCGAGCACGTCCTGCCACGCTGCACGGCCGCTCATCAGCAGCCTGCTGCTTGCTCGCCTGTGGGGCGTCGGGAGCAGGGAGTGGAGTGCTGCAACGGACCGCATATGCAGCATATTGAAAGCCTTGACAGAATCAAGATTGCCTGTGAACACAAGCACCAGGCAGTCCTTTGCAGCACCATGAAGGTCCTGCTGCAGCTTCGCTCCCAACAAGGCTTGCTGCTGGCTGCCGTTTGTCGCCACTACGATGGCACTATCGTGGGTTGGGACAGGGTGCTGGTGCTGTGGCTGTCGCTGGCCTGGGGTGACGCCGCTTTGATAAGAATATATGGACTCAGCATTGATCAATACTTCACTTTCTGCGATCGAGCTGTTGTCATCCGCAGCGACGGAGGGCATGTTGCTTAGTGCAGTCCACCGGCGCAACCTGTTGAGCAGCAGTGCACGCACCTGGTGCATTACTTTGGCAAATAACAAAGCAAAACCTTGCTATGACACATCCTCCACAGCCCTCACGTCTCAGGTCCACGGCAACACACAAATGTCAGCAAAACCCTCCTTTGGGCACAGCTTTGAACTGGCAGCTGGTGGGCAGCAGTATGCAAAGCAGTGTCCTACATACCCACTTTCAGGCAGCTGTGGTTAGCTCACGCAGCTGGTGACATACACTGTCGCAACTCGCGAAGGGACCAGGCTGCACAACGCCCCGGTGCAGCGTTGCGCCACACAACACACAACAGTCTTAACAGTGTCAAGACAATGTCGGGTAAGTTATGGACATCATACGAAGCTGGTGCTGGAGCTTTATCATAATCACCAAACCCCCTACCCCCTCGAAACCAAACTCCCTACTTGTACCGCTGCTTTGGAGGTCGACATCGTCTGACTTTCTAGAAGTTTTGATGGGACATAAGTTGCGGGACCAAGGTGGCAACAGAGTAGCACGTGGTTTGACCAGTGCTTCTCTTTGTCATAGCCGGTCCGATCAATGGGAGACTGTGCGCGGCTTCAGGGGGTCTTGGATGACTTGCAACGTCCGGAAAGCTACTGCGGACTTCACGAGAAGAATACCTCATAGCTAAACAGCATGCTGCAAGCTTGGGTACAGGCTCATTTACTTGCAAGCATGACCATGACCCGCGTTTCCAGGAGACCGTTCTCTTAAGTCGATCCCAGGTTCGGCTTGCGTTGGTTGTAAGCTCGCTGCAGAAGTCACTCATTCACGTTTGTATGCTTATCGGTATACGATTCATGCACTGTCACGTAGGGGGAAGAGTGTGTCTGCCACTTGTGGTTGCGACGAACAAACCCGGGGGAGGAAGGCCCCAACCAGTTTTTCATGCTAAACCTGGTTCAGGAGCAGGAGCTTCCACGCCTGGTAGCACCAAACAGTCCTCGCAGAGCAACCGATGCCCAGCTCCTTGAGGTGGGTTGAAGGCAACTGTCTCGTTGCGTTGCATGAAATTCCTTTCACGCCGACCCCATGCGCTCCGACGCCTACGTGTCTTGTGCTTGGTGTGCCTGCAGAGCTTGACCTGGATGAAGTTCAACAGTGTGAGGCGAGTTGGCAGGAATCAGGAGTGGCGTGTTAACTACACCACAGACGCGACCCCTCCCAAGCGGACACACCTGCCGGCGAAACAGCTGGCGCCGTCCTGGCTGACGCCGCTGTTCAGGATTGTGAAACCCCTGCAGCAGCAGCCGGTTCAGCAACAGGCAGTGAAACAGCAGTAGCAGCAGCAGCAGCAGCAGCAGCAGCTCGACGACCTTTTCCTACCTGCAGCCAGTGGCTTGGGGCCCGTGGCTGGCCCTCCGATGGGCGAGGATTTCAGCGCTGCAGGTTCCAACGACGAAGCTTGCGAACTGCCGGATGTAGACTTGACGGGTGAGTGGGAGTCTGTTATTAGTCTCGGAGAACTCGATGCAGAACTACTTGGCGCCTTCTCGCAGTTGCGCGTTGGCAGCGGCGTAGCGTACGACCGCCCGGAGCGCTCCAGCGGCGTTGGTGCGCCAGCAACCCACAACCGGGGCAGCGGCAGTGTGTGTTCCGGAGCACCCTCAGCGCCTGGTCCCGCCCCATGCATTCCTGGCGCAGTTGCTGCCGGCTCGGCCGATGCTCCGCCAGTCGCCCCCTTGCCCCCCTTGCTGCCGCCACCAGCAGTGCAGTTCCCCGCCTGCATTCTCCCTCAGTGCATGCACACACAGATCTGTCTGGAAACTCGCCTTGCATGCATGGATTTCGCGCTGCCATTGCGGTCCGATGACTGCATGCGTGCATGGTAGCATGGAGTTCAGACATGTCTGTCCCTGCTCCCGGACAGCACATGAATCACTCCTTGTCGCTTGTTGTGCTGCATCCGTTGCTGCTGGCAGCTGCCTTGCCTGACGTGAACATGGTACTGGCTGACATGCATGTCGCCTGTCATGTGATTCATTGGGGATGCTTAATATGCGGGACACATCACATACGTCACCTTGTATCCGCACATGTGCAGGACCCAACCGCCGTGCCCCGCCCAGCAGGCGCAGCTCACAGCCAAGAGGCCACAGCGCTTGCGTGCCGCCACACAGCCAAGCGTGCCCTCACTGCACCCCCTACCGCACCATCCGCGCAAGTGGCCATGAGCAGCCAGCACCTTTCCGCCACGCTGTTGTCAGCGCTGGATAACCTGGCCTTGCCCGCATCAGCAGAGCAGGTGCAGCACGCAGGCAGCCGCGCTGCACCACATGACAGGGAACGCTCTGACACCGGCAGCACTGCGGGAAGGGCCAGCGGCAGCATTGCAGGGACAGAGGCATCCATCCTTGGCAGGGCGGCACGACCCAGTTCAGCGGGAAGCTCCTGCTC
>BDDA01000195.1:64849-97602 GCA_001662385.1 Chlamydomonas asymmetrica | reverse complement strand
GCTGGCGCTGCTGATGGCAAGGGATTGGGCGATACAGCCGCCATGTTGCACTGTCCCACCCAAACCGTGGGTGCCCCGGGAGATGCTGATGTGGGTCGTGCAGCAGGAGCTTCCCGCTGAACTGGGTCGTGCCGCCCTGCCAAGGATGGATGCCTCTGTCCCTGCAATGCTGCCGCTGGCCCTTCCCGCAGTGCTGCCGGTGTCAGAGCGTTCCCCGTCATGTGGTGCAGCGCGGCTGCCTGCGTTCTGCGCCTGCTCTGCTGATACGGGCAAGGCCAGGTTATGCAGCGCTGACACCAGCGTGGCGGAAAGGTGCTGGCTGCTCATGGCAACTTGCGCAGATGGTGCGGTACGAGGTGCAGTGAGGGCACGCTTGGCTGCGTGGCGGCGCGCAAGCGCTGTGGCCTCTTGGCTGTGAGCTGCGCCTGCTGGGCGGGGCACGGCGGTTGGGTCCTGCACATGTGCGGATACAAGGTGGCGTATGTGATGTGTCCCGCATATTAAGCATCCCCAATGAATCACATGACAGGCGACATGCATGTCAGCCAGTACCATGTATACGTCAGGCAAGGAAGCTGCCAGCAGCAACAGATGCAGCACAACACGCGACAAGGAGTGATTCATGTGCTGTCAGGGAGTGCAGGCAGACACGTCTGCACT
The DNA here is from genome assembly GCA_001662385.1 of Chlamydomonas asymmetrica. NCBI lineage: Eukaryota > Viridiplantae > Chlorophyta > Chlorophyceae > Chlamydomonadales > Chlamydomonadaceae > Chlamydomonas > Chlamydomonas asymmetrica. Next base: position 96,942 of record BDDA01000195.1, on the reverse strand, counting down.
CCGTGCTACCATCCACGCATGCAGTCATCGGACCGCAATGGCAGGGCAAAAGCCATGCAGGCAAGGCGAGTTTCCAGACAGATCTGTGTGTGCATGCAAAAGGGAGAATGCAGGCGGCGCACCTGCACCGCTGGTGGCGGCAGCACGCGGAGCAAGGGGGCGACTAGTGGAGCATCGCATGAGCCGGCAGCAACTGCACCAGGAGTGCATGGGGAGGGGCCAGGCGCTGAGGGTGCTCCGGAGCACACACTGACGCTGCCCCGGTTGTGGGTTGCTGGCGCACCAACACCGCTGAAGCGTTCCGGGCGGTCGTACGCTTCACCGCTGCCAACGCGCAACTGCGAGAAGGCGCCAAGTAGTTCTGCGTCGAGTTCTTCGAGATCGATATCAGGTTCCCTTTCACCCGCCAAGTCTACATCCGACAGCTTAAAAGCTTCACCATTGGAACCTGCAGCGCTGAAATCCTCGCCCATCGGAGGGCCAGCCACGGGCCCCAAGCACGGACTACAAACTACACAACCATGCTGTGATGCTTCCTGCCCCTGACCCTCTGCCCTTGCCCCTCTGGCACTGCAGGCTGGTGAGCCGCAGCAAGCACGATCACAGCAGAAACTCAGGCGTCATGGCCGCTGAGGCCCTCCATAAAGGCAGGTTCATGGCGAGCGCAAACATACCAAGCCTCCTGGTGCCAAGCCGCAGCGTACACGATATATGGCCGGGCGGCATGCACCCGATCACACAGCCAGCTCTCCAGGCCGCTTGTGGCAGGTGTGCACGCCACCTTGCCCCCCCAGCTGGATTACAATGAGCTCGGCGATGCTGGATTGAGCTGCGCATTTTGGCGTTGGAAGTTTGTTTGGCGTATGCTGTCTGTTACCAGCTGTCTTGCATTCCGCCTGCCAGTTGTTCCATGAGTTGCTGTGTCCTGCCTCGCATGGCCTTGGCATGCATCACCCACCTGGCATTGGGTTGCAGTTATACTCAGGGGCCAACCTCCATGACAGGCTCTGCTGGCCATACCATCAATACATTAACGCCATGCGGTGCCGTGGTGGTGTCCTGAGGGTCGGCCCCCTGTGCCCTGTTCCCGGCCGGCCGGGTGCATGCATTTGCATTCTGCAACTGCCGCGCAACGGTGTGTAACAACTAACAAGCACGACACATGTATGCTGTTTACCAGAGGCCTACAGGCGAGGTTTATAGCGGGTGCAGTACTTCACCACGCAAAGGAAGGAATCACTCAGTGTGCTACAGCACACCAAGGCATGAAAGCAGTGCGCAGGTGCGCCTCAACCTGATGGCTCAAGCAAGGATGACAAACCCAACTCTGAATGCACTTGCCACTGCGCCGCCCCACCACACTCAGTGGATATCACGCGTGCAAGCCATCCTGCCATAGTGCCATGTTCGAATCAATGTGTGCGCCTTTCCTCCTTTGGATTCACGATTCTGTCCATAAGTGTATGTCAGTCGCAGGTTCCAGCCTGCTCTACAGCAATCCCGGGGTGGTGGTGGTGGTGGTGGTGGTGGTGTAGGTAAGCATGTGCCTCGCACACGGTATCGCCGCCGCATCCATAGCAATCCAGGATGAATTAATGAAAGCGCCCTAGCAGCAGCACCACCCAGCAACGCATACAATCTGCATACAGTGCCAATGTGTGCATGTGGAGCTGCTGAAGGCAGCAAAGTGTCAGTAAAGTGGGGAGCCAGGAACTGGACCCTGGATAAAACTGTGATGCGCTTGGGAGGCGGCTGCGTACCGGTACAAACGGCATCGTCAGGCTGTCCAGGTTCTGCTACACACAGGAAAACATGAAACACAGAAACGACAGCAAGCATTTACTGGTGCAGTCACATCAGTAAGCACAGCGGGCGCTACACCAACTGTGCATTGGGATGCAGCAAAATCAGAACTGGCATGGCGCAGTTAACTCGCACGATGCGCGCAGCCCGTAAAACGCCACCGACATGCACATGGCATTGATTGTATTCACCATCAGCTGAATCAAACAAGCAGCCCTCAAGCTCAGCCCCAGCATCTGGGCAGCTTATCACTGCATGCACGCCCACACTCCAAAGCAGGTCCACATAACGACAAATGGCATGCGGTTGGGTCAAGGATGCGGATCCCTTAGTTTAGCTTGCAAGCATCGATGTGTGTTACGCAAGTCTTTGCAGTGTCACATTCCATACTCATGCCGCCGCACCAACCGCCCCGCTTAACATCAAAACGTTGAACAGGCTCAGCAGGCCATGCAGCATGCCGGTCTTCACACTTTGGATCACAAGTACACAAGTACCGTCATTGAGCAAGCACGTCTCGCGAGGTTGAGTAGACAGTTAGGCATGCTGATTTGGTGAGTTCCTGGGGGTGTAGCGATAGGCAGCTCAAGGAGCAGGGCAGTTCTGGACAGTGCAGGGCGGAGCTGCAACGCACGCCTGCTCATGACGCCATGCACACATCGGTGTGTGCCAAGTATTGTGGTGGTGTATGCAACGTGAACCACATGCATGCCGCCGCGCATGCTGCATATCGGAGGCATTCTTGTGCGCGTACGGCAGCTGGAGCAGTGCAAGCAGCACACTGTATTGACCCTTGTCTGCCCGCAGCAGCCCTACCCGGCCCCCTAAACATATCAACCACCCCATCCAACTTCTACCTATCCACGACGAGATGAACTGATGACTCAAACGGTCCACATGCTATGGCAGCAAAAACGCATGATCGACGAACGGTCAAACGGTCTACATGCTATGGCAGCAAAAAAAACGCATGATCGACGAACGGTCAAACGGTCCACATGCTATAGCAGCAAATCAGCAGGCAGGCAAAATGCATGAATGACCAATCATGTACGCCTAGTTGCTGTCTCAGATGATTCCTCGCCACTGGCAGAGGGCGTCTGCACGCCCCCCGCTGCCGAGACACGCAGCGCGCCAACCGTACGGGACCGACGCACGCCCGCACCCACATGCCCAGTGTCGTCCTCGCCGCTAGTGTGGCTGCCCTCGCGGTGCGGCCCGATGCCGCCGGAAGCGCCCATCTGGTGCGTGGCGCCGCTGGCGCCCCCACCGGGCGCATCTGGCAAAGAGCCGACAACCGCTGTCGGCAGGTGCAGCGACAGACCGCTGGTGGCTTTCCGTTCGAGTCGGTTACGCGAGGCTGCATCCTGCACACCCGCAGCACTGCCGGCCTGCAAGTTGCCACCAGGCAGGCCGTGTGCAGGGGTGGGAGAGGGTGGCGTTGGCGCTGCTGCTGTCGTAGCAGCTGCAGCCGTCCCGCCGGCCAGCAGCATCGTCGAGCAGCTGGGTGAGTGCTGCAGTGCCTGGCTGCCTGCGCGAGACAGCACCATGCCAGACTCGCCCCGGACGAGTATAGGAAGCACGGAGGCGGCCCCAGCCGAGGCAGCTGCGGTGGTTTCGGAGCCAGCAGTGCGAGTCGGTCCTCTGCCACTTCTGTCACGGTGATCACCATCGTCGTGCTGGGGGCCGGTAGAGAGAGGCGAAGGCAGAGGCTGGGAGGTGGCGGACGCACGGTCGAAGCTGAGCTTAGCGCTGAGCTTAGTCAGCACATTGAGGCGTGCGGAATGGCGGCTGACGAGGTGTGCGAGGCTGCGTGCCGACGCTGACGGCGGGCGGGCCTGACCCCCTGGAACCCCCGCAGCCCTGGCCCCCGCCCCCCCCGCAGCCGCTCCGGCTCCCCCTAACATCGAGCCGCTGCTAGCACTCATCGTACCGCTGCCAGTGCGCGCAGTGGGCGCCCAAGTATGCTGGTTGCGGAAGGAGCTGTGCTTGCCCACCGAGCCCTCGCCTCGAAAACCAAAACCGAAACCGGAATCGGTTCCGGAGCCGGAGCCTATCGCGGCGGCCGCGAACGGCGAAACGAACGGCTGCTGCTGCGAGGTCTGCGAGTCGTTGGCGACGCTGCCGGCGATCGAGATCGACCCGCTGAGCATGCTGCCGCCGCCCGTGGCGGCGCGCGCGAGCGCCTTGGCGGAGCGCGTCAGCCCGCGGCGCGAGGGGCCCGCGTCTGCGGCCGCGGCGATCGCGCGCAGGCGCGCGTCGGCGGCCTTGAGCGCGTCGATCTTGAGGCGCAGCATGCGCACGAAGACGCGTAGCGAGATGACCATGCGCAGCACGTCCACAAAGGAGCTGGTCTTGAGCAGGCCCTCGCTCTGCGCGCTGTCGATGAAGGCGTTGAGGATGACGGCGATGACCAGGTTGAGCATCACGTACGTCGCCAGCACGATCACGCTGCGGGGTGCGGTAGCGCATGTGCACGATGGAAGCACAGGTCGTCAAATTTGAGTGGTGTGGGGGCAAAGGAGGGAGAGTGAGATCGACAAGCCTGGACACCGACATAGAGGAATCCAACAGGCAGAAACCGTTACGGTAGTGGAGTCGTGTAGTTGAGTGGATCGCTAAGCAGGTGACTCCGACAATGCCTGCGATGCAGCGCAACACACGGGGACACATCGCCAGGTTTGTCACACCCACACGGTCACGGCCCACCACCCCGCCCCCACCTACCTTGAGAAATACAGGCTGGCCACCAGTGCGCCACCCCCCGAGTCGCACTGGTAGCCGTAGTCATCGCAGCGGCGTGCGATGCCCAGCAGCTGCGTCCAGTTATCGCCCGTGAACACGCGCACGAGCGTAATAAACGCCGCGCCAAAGTTCTCAAAGCCAGCCTGTGGCGCGCATGAAGAGATTGGCACGAATCAAGCCTGACTCAACACTTTTGCCATTTGCACGTTTTCTGCATGTGCTGTGTCAGCTAGTACTGCGGTACTGCGGTAAATCGTCCCACAAGTACGCACATGTACATGCGCATGCACTAGAGTCTGATTGTCTTATGCAGGTTCAGGGTTAGCAACCTTCCAGTTGCACCAGACAGCAGCAACATGCTACGCAATCTCGGTGGTGGACCGACCCTCATGAGCATAACCCACCTGCCCTCCCGCTTCGCTGAAGGGGTTGCCGGGCCCGCCGTAGAGGTTCATGCCCAGCACTGAGTAGATGAAGAGCAGCAGCAGCATGAGCGAGCCGACGTTGATGATGGCCGGCATGGAGCCGATGATGGTGTTGAACAGCGTGCGCAGCCCGGTGGCGGTCTTGATCAGCTTGAACATGCGCGCAATCCTGCACGGGCACACGCGTATGATGCGTGCAGGGCAAGATGACACACGTATGAGTGTGCAGGCCAAGACGGCAAGAGTGCATTTGTGCGCAAACATTGCTGCACAGCCTGCAGGCCGCACAACACAAGTGCACCTGTGCTTCCAGTCTGGATAAACGTACTTGCATTCATGAGGGGCATGTCGGTCGAAGGCCCAAACTCCAAAGTTCAGTATGTGCTCCCCAGGTGGGACAGGGAGAGAACATGCGCTACTGTGGGCGCTGTGCACCTGAGCAAGAACGCATCCTGCCCTTGCCACAGCATGCATGCATGCATGGACATAATGGACACACTGGGTCGTCCTTGCAGCCGCTGCATGTTTGGGGCAGTCAGGTGCTGCCGTCGCACCCCCTCCCCCGCAAGTCCACACAATACGACTCAGGATGCACATCGACCAATATCACCTCTTCCGCCGCCGCCTCACCTCAGCAAGCGGAACACAGTGATGACGCTGGTGTTGAGGTTGACCGGGGAGAACGTGGAGATGATATCCGGGATCGAGACCAGGATGATGAGCAAGTCCAGCTTGTTCCAGTGGCTCTCCAGGTAGCGCCTCGGCCCCAGCGCCAGGATCTTTAGCACCGCCTCCACCACAAACACCAGCAGCAGCACCGCGTTGCCCACCGACAGGCCAAACTCGTAGCCCGAGGGCATCTCAAAGTAAACCATGGCCATGAGGATGACGTTGGCGCAGATGACCAGCAGGATGAGGCGGTCAAAGGCGGGGTGGGAGGCGACGCGCCAGGCGGCGAGCCTCACGAGGTTCTTGGGCGGCGCGATCTTCCAGAGCTCGCGCTGGTTGTCCTCGAACTTGAAGATCTTAACGTACTCGCGCGTCTGCTTGGACATGAGCAGCTCGCCCTGTGGGCCGGCCGGTACCACACAACATGCACAATGTGACTGATTGATTGAAGGATTGACTGTACGGTAATTGCCCAATCTGGGCATTCGATGCACACTGTGCTAAAGCACAGGCATGACACATCCGCATACATTGATACATGCATGGCTGCATGCACATTGCTCCAGGGCGAGGGGCTGGGGCGAGGGAGACAGGGATTGTTTTGAGCTGTGTCGTGCATGCATGCACTGCGCACACCGTGATGTGTCGCGCACGCACGCCGCACGCACATTGTCCTGCCTAATGAGTGATTCGTGCAGGCGTGTGGGGCCCCTTGCGCTCATATACTCAGGTTTTGCTTTTACACTTGGAGCTTTCTAGCCGAGGCCGATACTTTGCTTGCGCTCATTGTTGCCTCCAATACCGTGTTGTACTGCCTCACCTCGTCGGCGACCAGGCGGCAGTAGTGGTCGATGATGACGGTGATGAGGATGTTGACCCAGAAGAACGCGCAGAAACACACCACCGCCACGATCACCAGCCCGTACCACGGCGCGTTGTTCACCTGCAAGCACGCGTGCAGTACACACCATGCCAGCAGACTTACAGGCTGCTTAATGGTGCAGTGCAGAGCATACGGCAGTGAGGAATGACACATATGACATATCGCGCTATGAAAAACAGTACAGTGCAAGTGTGGTAATGGTCAAACGTAGGTCTACGTATTGGTGCATTCTGCAGCTTGTACCGCATAAGAAGACTATCAGCAGCAACATGGGATGACTCATGCTGACTCATGCATATGACTCACCACAGGCACCATGTCGAGGCCCACCACGTCCATCACGCTCTGCGCGATCGTCATCCAGTTGTCGAGCGTGGTGACGATGAAGAGCGTCAGCATGGCGTTGCCGATGTTGTCAAAGTTGGTCAGCGGAGATCCCCACCAGCACACCGCCTGATGGACCACCACGTCAACACAACAAAACAACCGTGATATTGGCTACATCTGCTGCCCACACATGGTGTGTGCCAAACGACAGTGCTAGTTTCAACCCAAAGTATGGGGTCGGGCAAATCTGCTGCACCCCGTGCCGCTATCCACACCCATGGCCCTACAAGTTATACCTTTGCGTTCCCCTGCGCACGAACCAGCAAACAATCCCCGATGCGCACTCATAACGCTAGCCAACGCCTTGCTTGTATGCCTTTCTGCGGCGCAGGTGCAGCGCTCTTTCTTGGTTACATATCCATGGCTTGCTGCTCAACACGCCCCAGGTCAATGTCAAACCTACCTGAGCCGCCAGAGCAAGCATTCATACCGGATTTGTAAGGTTTATTGATTCAATCATGACTCAGTACAGCTGGGTAAGTGCTGTTCCTCACCTCCTCCCCCGGAGCACTGCACAGGTCCTCGGGCGTGCAAGTGAAGTTGGTCCCCACCGCGCACTCGCTGCGCTGCGCGACCACCTCCCCGCCCGGCAGCGCCACCTGGCTGCACACGCTCAGCTTGCCGGCGAAGAGCTGCACGCACAGGATGGAGAAGATGCTGAACTGGAATACCCCGAAGGCCACGGTCTCCGAGACCGCGGGCGCCGCCTGGATGAGCGTCTCCACCACCAGCCGCATGCCCTTCCACCTGCGTCCGGGAATCGCGGTACAATCGGGACGAGCGCAGGTGAGCAAACAACAACGGTTGGGGGCATGTCTTCAATGTTTGCGATCCTTCTTATGCGCGCCCTGCTTGATCAGCATTCGGGAACACCCGATATAAACAGGCAGCCGGTAAGCGCGAATGCCACACAGGAAGGAAGGCCATACAGCGGGATCAGCGTCTCCAAACTCCCCCCCTTTCTCCCGATCATTACACCCATCGGCGCACCTGCGAATGACGCGCAGCGGCCGCAGGCAGCGCAGCAGGCGCAGCACCTTGACGATGGCGAGGTTGGTGCCGGACAGCGCCAGCGCAAGCACGCTGGTGATGACGATGAAGCCGTCGAGGACGTCCCAGGGGTTGCGCAGGTAGGCGTCGGGGTGCAGCACTAGGCCCTTCACCACCACCTTGAGGCACAACTCCACCACGAAGATCGACTGCGGCAGCAGCAGCAGCAGCAGCAGCAGCAGCAGCAGCAAGCGCGATGGCAAGCGCATGTTTCAGGAAGCAGCGATGCAATTACCGACACTTGCAACCCAACAACAGCACGTGTCCAGGTGTGCTCCTGGAGCTGCTGCGTGTTGACACCGACAGGATGAACAAAAATAGACATGCTTGTGTGTAGTGATTGGACTGTTCAGGGAATCGAGGGAAACTTGAACTGGAGGACCATGGAGCCGGCAGGCCCATGACAACAGCAACCAGACCAGTTCAGGTGTCCTGGTCCTCTCCTGGGAGAAGCATGGGCCGTGCTCTGCCTCACCGTGAACACGATGTCCATGATGCCCAGCGCCTGCGCCAGCTGAGAGCCCGGCTCCACGCTGGGGCTGTCGATCGCCAGCTCCACAGAGGACAGCAGGATGATGAGCAGCATGAACCACTGCAGTGGTTCACGTGCACAGGAAGCCGGCAAGTGTGGTACGCTCAGGTGAGCGCGTGCAGGACTTCAGGCCCAGGCTGAGGGAAATTGACAGGTGCGGATCAGGTGAACACGTGCGCACGTGAGATGGTTTCCCTTTCATCCTCAACTCTTTCACCCCCTGCAACGTTTCACCGCACCACAACCCTTTCGCCGGCCAGCGCCACCCACCTCGAACCAGGGGTGCGTGACGAGGCGGTAGCAGGCGATGCGGAAGCGCGAGCTGGGCGAGAAGAGCCACAGAGCCCAATAGTACTGGTAACGCTCGCCCTCCTGCGCGGAGGCTGCAGGGAGGGCCAGCGCGCCGGGGGGGGCCTTGCGTGGCTCCACTGCGCACATTCCGCATTCAGACATACACAGCGGCAGTGGAGGCACAGTGGAAGTTGAGGCACAGCGGCAGTGGAGGCACAGCGGCAGTAAACATGTCGTATCCATATGCATGCATGCAGCAGCGAGGCATAGCGACACTGACTCAGTGGATGCAAACAGGTATACCAACACCCCTTGCCTTGCGCAGGCGCACACTTGTAAGCGTTTGTGTAAGGCAAAGGCGCGCTGACAGTCACTACTCCTCAGCGCAGCACCAAAAGCGGTAGGTTTGTATCAGTGGCCTAATCGCAAGCATTGCTTACAAGTGTGTGCAACCGCCAGGAGCGATGCTTACGATTTGCCACTGATACAAACCCACCGCTTTTGGTGCTACGCTACGAGGAGCAGTGGATACAGACAGGCATATCAACAACCCTTGTTTTGCGCAGCGCTTACAAGCGTGTGCAACCGCCTCACTGTTTGCGGGTGATGCAACCCTGCCAGTGCGAGTGCTACGCATAATTTGGTCAATTCACTGGCAATTTTGGCCATTTGGTCAATGTCACTGACCTAACTCGCTCGGTTGCTTCTCTCAATGCCATGCCCCAGGTCTGAGCCTCTGGCTATACTGGTCTGGGTGATGAATCTGTCCCTTTCACACACCTCACACCCACCACGCAGAGCCACCCACCTTGCCGTGCGAGCGTCTCTATCTTCTTGTCCTTCGCGGCCGCAAACTCCTGCGCGATGAGCTCAGAGCGCCGCCCGGACGACGGAGTGAGAGGGCTGCCCGGCACATGCAGCAGCGCCGCCGCAGCCGCCACCGCGTTTGCCGCACCGGCGCCGAGGTGGCCGATGACCCCCCCGGGCCCCGCGCGCCCATCCACACTTCTGATTTGCAAGCGGGAGGGCGGCGCGGCTACCCCGTTGACACTTCCGCGAGGCATGCCGTCGCTCGCCTGTGCCGCCTGGTCTTGCTCGAACTGCACCAAGAGCTCCTGTAGCTTACACGCGCTGTCCAAGCGGTCCGATTCGCTGCCTGCGCGCGTAGCGCTGCCCACGGACGTGGGCAGGCCGCGGCCCGCCGCGCCGGGCCCGTTGGCGCTGTCGGTTCGGCGCCACGATGCGTGCCCGATCTGCATACCTACGTAGGGGTCTGGGTCACGCTCCGCGCCAAACGCATCGACGCGCTCCATGTCATTACGGGTCATTTGGCCGCTGACGGCATCCGCGATGCCGCCGTATAAGCTCGGGTCCAGGGGCGGTTTGAAAGGCGAAGACGAGTGTTCGTCCGCCCCAAAGGTCCCCATGTCGGCGCGCATATCGCCGGCGCCCAGATTTACGTGTGAGGGGTCGCCTCCCTCGCCATCAGCGTGTGCTGGCGCTTGGGAATTCAAGAAACCACGCGCGCCTGTCGACCAGGCAGACAGCGAAAGCGAAGGCTCCCGCCGTCGCTGCGACGCAAACAGCGCTTTGGCAAAGCGCAACGGCGCGCGGACCCCCGACGCGTCCGCATCGACCGCCTTGGCATCGTTGCCATCGCTGCTGGCAGCAGCGACGGCGGTGGTGCTGGGGGAACGCGTGGGGCCCATAGAACGGGACCCGATCGCCCACAGCAGTCGGCGGGGCGCTGGCGCGCCACCGTCGCCGTGCGGCGTGGTGGCTGCGGTCGTGCCGGTGCGTGACGTATTGGCGGTGGTTGGCGCGGTGGTGGTGGCGGCGGTGGGCGCATCCGAGGCAGCGGAGAGGCGCAGGCTCGCCAGGCGCAGGCGCGCCAACCACGCGTTGTACACGTGCACGCCTCCCACCTCAGGTGCCGCAGCAGCGACGCCGCTTCCTTCCCCCTCCCCGCCTCCAGCCCTACCACCATGTCGAGATGATGGCGTCCCCGTCACGCCATCGATTCCCCATGCAGCAGTAGAATATGATGCGTCGGTGGGATTCGAGAGCTCGCCGCTGCCGGCTGTGCTGTTCAAGCTGACCCCGGGTGTGGGCGTGTGTGGGCGGGTGCGGGTGGGGGCGTGGGCGTGCGTAGGGGGAAGGTCGGTGCTGCAGCCACTCACATGGCGGCTGAGGGGCGGTGAGGCGTCGATGGAGGTACGTTGCAGCGCGGGCTGCAACCGAGGCGACACAACAGCTGAGGCCTGCTCCGCAGCACCAGTGGCAACAGCCACGGCAGCAGCAGCAGCTGCACTGAAGCCATTTTCGCTCGCATTGCTTGGGACCATCGGGCCAGTGTGAATGGTAGGCATTCCAGGTTCTACGCCCTCTGCAACGGGCCCTGGTCCGAAAAACGGTGCAGCGCTGCTGGTTGCACCCGCGTCGCTAGCTGCCGGCCTGGCGCCAATGGCACGCGCGGGCGACAAAGGCGAAGAGCCCAACACCGCCGCCTCCGCCACCTCCGAAACAACGCTGCCAGTTATGGCTGTATCGTGCTCCGAGCGCATGGCGCCCAGGGCAGCCTCGCGGGGCGTGTATGGGCTGCGGCTTGAGGAAGGGCTGGCAACAGCGGCCGCTGGCACTGTGCCGAAGCGCAAGGCGGGGTCGGCGCCCATTGACGACACGCGCAGGCGCGACATGCCGCCGCCACGAAGGGGCCGTGCATCGCCATGCTGCGTCGGGCTGCGCAGCCCAGACGCCGCCGCTGGTGGTATTGCGCCGCCCATGCTGCCAGCCTGGACGCCACCGGCAACGGCCCCGTCGGACAAAGCGTCGGATGCAGCTACACTGGAACTTGGGGTGGCTGCATCGCCTGCATGCAGCATCATCCGCAGGTTTTCCAAAGAGGTGCGGTCGACGCCCGAAAGCGACTGGCTGCGGAGGGCTGTGAGCGGCGCGGGGGGGCGCCACGGCCGCGCTCCATCGGCAGCCGCGCTGCTGCTGCCGCCGCTGCCGCTTTCGACGGGAACTGCGGGGAGCGACGGGCGGTGCGACAGAGCCAGCGTCACAGCAGCGGCAGCGGAGACTGCGTTAATGTTGTCAGAAGCGCCTGTGGTCACGCGTGTGGCGGCGCCGGCGGTGGAATCGCGGGGCGGCTCTGCGGTGGCAGATCTGGCGGTGGTTACGGACGCCAAGCGGTGGAGTGCGCTGGTGGGCGTGTCTGTGGCGAGGGAGGCGGCGCTAGGGGTGGTGGAGGCTGAGGCGGCCTGCAGCAACAGGCGCCGTTGACGCGTGCCTGCGATTAACACAAACGCATGGCATAAACAAAGGCACGGTAGAAAAGAAGAACACCCCATCAGCATGCTTATCGCATCTCTTCTAACCCCCGTTGACGGGGAGTTGGGCCGCTCGGTCGACATGCTCCTTATGCACATACGCATATGAAGTCTGCATCGTATCGCTGCACAAAACCCCACGACCTGCTGATAAACGAACAGGGTTGGGCAGTGGGCAATGAAAGTGGTTGACAGAATGACAGTCCTGCCCTGGGAGCTACAACGCAAGTTCACACGCGGCAGGCAACAGCGGCGGCGATGACCCGCACCTGCGCTGTATTTGATGCTATCAGGCTGCTGCTGCTGCCCCGGCCGATCCCTGCGCCTGTTCAACGCAAGCTCCTGGTCGCCGCCGACGCCGCCGACCGGCAAAGTTGCAGCGGCAGGCTCCGCTACGCTGCCCGAAGTGCTAGTGACGGCCCCACCCGCAACAAAACCGCCAGTGTGGTCTGCGCTGCCACTACCCTTCGGGCTGAGCCATGAGGAAGTGGGTCCATCCGGCAGCTGCACGCCGAACGCGTGGTCCGCAGCCGCCGTCCGTGTGGCCGACGCGTCGCGGCGGAACGAGCCCCGCATGCTGCCGAACGCGCTCGCGGAGCTGAGCACGCCCGGCGTGCTGCTGCCCCCGCCCGCTAAGCTGCCGCCGCCGAGCTTCTCCAACGCGCTCGCCTCCTGGAGCCACTCCTGCAGCCGCCGGCCCGCCCATTCGTCCGATGCGCGGCGCCGCGACGCGGCGCCGTCGTCACGCTCCGAAACCACCGGAACCGACGAACGCCGGCCGGCTGCGCTGGGCAGCGAAAACATGCGGCGCAGCCACTTGTCGCCTCGACCTGCCGCGTTCGGGTCCCTACCCAGCCCGTCGTTCTCCTCAGCGCCTTCGTCGGTATCGTCCTCGTCATCCCCCTCGTCATAACGCAGGGTTAAGCGGGGATCAGCCACGCCCTTCGGCTGTGGCGCGCTGCCCTTCTCGGCCCTTGCAGCGGCGGCGGCGGCACGTGCGCGGGCTCCAGCCGTCAGCCGCTCGATCAGCGTGCGGCCGCCAGCGCCGAACGCTGGCTGTGTGTGATGCACTCCATTGGGCATCTGTTGCAGCGCTCCGCTGCTAGATTGCCTCCGGAGACCTCCGCTGTCCCTGAAAAAACGGCCGGCGTGAGCGTCACCAGCGGCCGCGTCAGACGCCGCCGCATCGGCGCCCGCTTTGCGCGGCTCGTCGTCCGCAAAGCCCTGCCCCAGGGACGGCATGCCGAACACGTCCACGTCCGCATCCAGCTGCTGCTGCTGGCGCTGCTGCTGCTGCTGCTGCTCCTCAAGCTCCTCAAGCTCCAGCGCGTGGTCTCGCTCACGCAGAAAGCTGTGCGTCAAGCGTGGCGTTTGGTGCGCCAACGCCAGGCCCGGTCGCTCCCCGGCCCCCCCTTCGTCGTCAAACCCGTTGATAGCGTCGATCGGGCCTACGACGATGGTCGGCAGCATGCGCGAGAATGCGCGGGGCATCAAGCGCTCGGAGGGGAACGAGTCCATCATGCCGTGGCTGGCCAGCGCCGCGGCGCCTGCGTTGGCGTGCCTCGTGCGGGGCGAATCCAGGTAATGAGCGTCGAGCTCCGCGGTGATATCCATCACCTGCCACATCAGAACCATACCAGTACGCCCACCACGCGCTCAATAAGGCCGTATTTGGGTCATTTGTTTTGGGGGGGGGGCGTCACGATTCGGTGGTGCAACGCAAGCAAGCAGTGTCAAGTAGTAACGCGTGTGTGCGTTGTGCACCCTCAACACACAGCGAGTCATTCCGCCATTGCCATGGCGATTCAGGATCAGGGCGTAGTGTCAGCGCGTTGCACGTTGCTGCAATGGCTCGCTTCACTAGAGGAGTCATCACTGGTGTCTATGGATCAGCGCGTTGCACGTTGATGTGAGGAGCATGTGCTGAAAGCAGAGCGATGCAGGGGCTTGGCAACCAGTCGCCAATGCTGTACCGCCGTTGCTGGCTCACCTCTCTGGGCGGTATGCCGTGCGCAAAGCCCACCATGACGAGCCAGCGCTTCATGATGCGCACACGCGCAGGGTCCAGCCGCTCACTGACACGCTCCGCCACACGCTCCTGCGAAACACAAGGAAGACAATTACGGTGCCACGTTGCAAATCAGACCATTCACCCATTCAGGCTTCAACACGCATTACTGGTTTCTTTGACAGCTTCGCATATCAATAGCCCTGGCAGGCAACACATTGGAGCAGCTGCACTGACCTGCACCGCGTTACGGGGGCGGCTGCCCGCAGCGGCGCCGCCGACGGCGGCGGGTGCGTTGCTGGCGCCTGCGCTGCGACCGGTCGAGCTATTGGCGGTGTCGGCAACCGAAGATCCGTCGTCCGTGCCATCCGCGCTGCTGCGACCGCTGCTGTCATCAGCCTGCAGGCAGGGGCAGTGCAGGGACAGAAGCAGGAGGACGGGCAGCATTACAACACGCTGTGTCAAAGCTGCCACTGACGACAAACCTAACGTGCCAGCCATGCCGCATGTATGCGATGGTGTTTCGTTGTACGACGTGTTGCTACCCAGAAAGTCCAGCCTACGACAAGCCTTCATAGGACTTGCATGTTGCTCCGGCCAAGCTTCAGGCTTGAGCACATTGCGACTCCAGCACTGGCAAAGTACCACCCTGCAGGCTGGATCGCGCGCCGGTCAAGCGCTGTGCTGTTCAATTGGCAATGCGCTGTCCGTCGAACGCAAACAGGATCCCTTGAGCTTCCTGGTGCAGACACTGGGAAACCCATCCGCCGCCATCCACACAACGCATCTGGTACTTTCCTTGAAGCTGTTCGCTCTGCAACATGAAGCGCTGAAACAAGTGTCTGGCCTCAAATTGTGTACAACGAGTGCGACCTGACACATGCTTCAACGCTTCATGCTGCGGTGCAAACCAGTTGATGAGTTAAGACGCCCTCACGCCAAGCGTGCCGCACTGCAAAACTGGCCTAGGCGGAACCTGCCGGGAGCCACACGGTAAGCTGTGCACAGCAGCGTCGCAAACCTAAACAACCAAACCTGATAACGTACGCCAAGCAGTGGCACCAAACCTGTGTCAAGGCTGGACGGCTTTATCCAGCGTCAATGCCCCTAGTAGCATGGACCTTCTCGCTTCCTGCTCTTGACGCTTTGTCCCGGATCTGAGCCTATGGCTATACTGATCGGGGTGATGCAATCTCTCTCTTTCTCTCTCTGATGGCAGCTCACTTGGACCAAGAGACTGGTCAAGGCTGGACGGCTTGCCCCAGCGTCAATGCCCTAGTACTGTGGTAGCTCTTCTGCTCGCCTGGTCCCCATCTGGGGGGCGCATGGGCCGTTTGGCCAACACAACTCTGGTGTAATGTAACCATAACCATTGAGTACTGGTGTAGCATATGTGAGCTCTCACCTGGAAGCTGGAGATGAGTATGGCCAGGAAGAGTGACAGCAGGATGAAGTTGCCCACCACCACCCACGACGCAAAGTACAGCGACGCCGCGGGGTTGGTGCCGCGCATGCCGTTCCATGCAATGGGCACCCAGTTGTCACCTGCGCACACACACACACACACACACACCGCTGTCCGATTTGCGGCATCCCCAGGATCAGCCCAGATACTTCAATGCTGCAGCGGCTGCCATGGTTGCATGGTTTGTTTCTGCACATTCTATCTGTGCATTCACCTTGAGGGCGTTGCCAGCCTCGGCTGGAGAGCTCAAAAAGCAAAACAAAGTAAACAATCCCTGTCGCATCCTGGTGCTTCACCATGGCATGGCCATAATGGCATGGCACTGTTGCCATCTTGCCTGCTCACTCACATGTGTTATGTTACGTCAGGAGAGTGTCGGCCAAACGGCCCATGCTCCCCCCAGATGGGGACCAGGCGAGCAGAAGAGATTCACCCAGCACTCACATGTGAGGACCTGGAATGTCGTGTAGCCCGCCTGCCACATCGAGTCGTAATTGGAGCGAGCAGCGCTGGGGTTGTCCAGGTTCGCATCCGCGCTGAACGCCCAGTTGCCACCGTACTGCTCCTTCCCGAGGAGCGCGTAGATGAAGATGAAGAGCAGCAGCAGCAGCAGGAAGTCCTTGAGCGCGACGAAGCCGCGGACGAGCATGCCTAGCAGGCGGCGGAGGCTCTCGAAGCGCGCCAGCAGGCGCAGCGAGCGCAGCACGCGCAGCACGCGGAAGGAGCGCAGCGCCTGCATGCCGCTCTTGCCACCGCCGGTGTAAGTCACGATGAGCTCCGCCATGGAGACGATCACGATGATGCCGTCCATGATGTTCCAGGGGGCGCGCCAGTAGCGCACGGCGCCCATGCCGGCGTGCTTGAGCAGCATCTCCACCAGGAAAACGTACGTCAGCACTGCAAAGGGAGAATCCATGCAGGCAAGCGTTGTGCAACATAGCTCAGAAACTTATCCAATTCCTCTCACAACCAAATCTGCGGTGTTGAGCTGTGCGATGCACCAAGGGGGCAAGCGTGCAGCGTGGGAGTCAAGGGCATCAAGGGTATACGGTCAGGTGGAAGGAGGAGTATAATGCAAAATTGCAGGCAAGCTTGAGCGTGCCACCTGATCAGCCTGATCAGGAGCAGAGCAGAGAAGCAGCCGGATACAGGCCACGAGCATGCCTTACGAAAGTGTGTGACCCACATGACCGTGCACGAGGAGTGCGCAACTGAGCCTGACCCACATCACACGCCTGACGAGTGGTGACCCACATCGATCCCCCGGTGACCCACATCGCCCTCTGGGTGACCCACATCCCCATCCGTGCTGCACACCTTGGTTGATGATGTCCAGGACATGTGCGTATGTATCGCTCATGCCGTAGTACACCATGGCCAGCACGAGCGTGTTGGCCAGGATGGCCGCCGTCATGGCGTGGTTGAAGGCGCGCGTGTGCACCAGCGCGTACGTGCGCCGCCGCCAGCGCGCCATGTGCGAGAGCTTGGCGGGCGCCAGCCAGCGGTGCCGCAGCGTGAACGCCGCGCGACGCACCAGCCTGCGCAGCCGCACCCGCAGCGGCGGCACCACCGACTGGCCTTTCGCATCCAGCTGGTCATCGGAGTCTACGGGGGCGCGGGGCGTACGCTTGCGCCGCTGCCGACCCCGCTGGTTGGCAGCCTACGGACAGATCAGCAACAGCGCTCTAAGAATTCAGAAGCTAAAACCGCAACTTTCAAACAAACAATGGAAACAGTGTTTGAAACACACAAACTTGATGCATGGCTTGCTGGCACCCGAACAGGTTTTGGGGTGGTGGTGTTTCAACCTGCTGTATCTGCTATTGAGGCACAAAATGACATGCAACGCTGGCAACCATGCGCGTTTGAGGCTCGAGATATGCACCGCAGCTTTCTGGCATGCACTTTCGCATGATCCTAAGACACCGTTTCGCATGCCTGCGTCTGCATCTGCCTGCAAGGCGAACAAGCTGTGAATTGGGTCCAACTGCAGAGCGCTGCCTCGGCAACACCCATCACTCAACACGCCGAATCGCGACTCACCGCCGCAGCAGCAATCTGTGCAAACTTGGAGCTCATGATGGCGACAAAGAGCTGCAGCCCGAAGAACGACCCGAAGAATATGAGCAGCAGGAAGAAGATGCAGGGCACGGCGGGCCCCATGGAGTCCCATAGGCTGTAGAGCTGGTCGGTCCAGTTGTCGAGCGTGATCGCGGTAAATATGTTCCTGCGGACGATGTGGAAAGGGTACCGGGAGACGAGATGTGGCTGAGTGCCTGGCATGCGAACCCGCACGCACTAGCCACATGGCTCGCCCTGAAAACTGGTGTAAGGTTCAAGTTTCCCGGGCAAGAGTGACGGAAATGATACAATGCCACAGCCTGGATTGCTCCGTCACTGGTAGCCTGACTTCATGCAAGGAACCTTCTGAGGCTGAAACATAGCGCAGGCAGCCCAAAATGTGTAGAGGTCTGCCTGAGACGCCCGGCCAATGCAATGCGCTGCATGCACTCACCACGCTGCCAAGCCAAAGTTGTCGTAGGCTTCATACCCATAGCCCGGGTTCTGGTTGCCACCGCGGCAGCTCACAGCTGCACAGGCCGAGCAGCACGCGGCAAAACACATCAGCACAGCCGCTGCGCTTCTATGCGGGCTGCGGAGGGTGTGTGGACGCCGTCAGGGGCGGCATTCATGCTGCACACACACGCGCATGTCTCAGACACGTGCACCGAAAGCCTTCCACAACCATTGCGCCTCACAAGCTCGCGCTGGGCAGGCACGTGTTGACAAGCATACTGCATTGCCGATAACACAACCATGCGGACCCACCCACACACTGATGGCCCACAAGACCGCGGATACCCGGCATGAAGTCAGTTGAATGGTTAACCCCTAAAACCCTAAACCGCACAACTTCTAACCTGAAACCCTGGATGTCAAACGCTGCAGCGGCAATTAATTACTTGCGTTGCCGCATGTCATACTGCTGCACAGTCCCACATGCTGGGGTGCCCACAGGCATGCGTAACAGCAGTTGCATGAGTACAGGTCCATGTATGCCCACAACAGAGGATGAGCATGATACGCAGGTACCGTGTGGCTCACCGGCTCCATCGTAATCCGCAGGGCAGCTGTCATAGCCGCAAATCTGGCTCTCCAAGCCCGGCACGACCACCCAGGCGCCGCTGCCTGCTGGGGCCTCCACCATGCACCGCTTCTGCAGCCGCCCCATGAACACGTTCAGCCCGATAATGCCGAAAACGAAGAACAGCCACGCGAGCAGCAGCATGTTGTCCACGAGGAGCGGCAGGGAGCTCAGCAGGCACTGCACCAACACTTTGAGCCCTGCAGCGCGGCATTCGAAACCACCCACACAAACACACAGTTTAGCGCAGCTGCGGTAGGTGCCTGCCTGAAAACTGCAGCCACCTACCAGTTGCTGGCAGAGTTTAGCGGTTTGCATGTGAGCGTGTGTGCAGGCCTGGGTTGCAAAGTGAAGCTCATCATGATTCATGACGCACAAGACATGGGTTACGCTCACGGCACGGACGTCAAGTCCATCCAACTACCTCGTATTATATGCTAGGGGCCAACACTGGGCACTCCCTTTACCAGCGCAAAACCAGTAGACAACGCGCACACCTGGGATGATTGTAATTGCCCGAAGGGGACGTAGAGCCCTCAACGCACGCACACCATTCAGCCCACTGCCATCGGCAGACGGGATGAACACCAGGTAGCCGGACGCTGTAGCCAGGAAATCCACCCAGGACCACCCCTCCTTGAGGTATGCGCTGGGGCCCAGGAGAAGATTCCTGCGTGGTGGTGGATCAGAGAGCATACACAGTATGAGTACGGCACGACAACGGTTGACAAGCGTGGAACTTCATGCACAGACAGCAGTGTACGAATCACGCTTGATGAGACCTCACCTTGCAACCGCCTGAAGGGCAATCTCTACCGTGAAAGCTGCTGTGAAGAATACGTCAAGAGCTGAAAGCACCTGCAACACGCAACGCATCTGCTGTAAGCTGGGGCCCGCACACAAACGCTGGCGACCAGACTTGCAGCGACCGCGTAACAGTGGGCGCTGCATATTTATACAGGATATACGCCCACGAAGCAGCTCACACTAGCAAGCGCACGTCCACAGAATGCAGCGTATTATGAGTTGCATGCCAGCAGCACATACCTTGGCCTTGCTGCTGTGTTTTGCGCACTCGTCCTTGCAAGTAGGGTCCACCATTGCCATGCAGACACAGTTCAAAGCGACCAGCATCATCACCACTGCGCCAAACCACGGCTGCAAGTTTGCGATACGTATCGCTGCCTGTCGGATTCGACCCTCACGGTCAAACACGAAGAATGAACGGTCGTTGGCATTCAGCCAGTGATACCATTTGGATACCTGCAGCAAGTAAAGCGGTGCTGGTGCTGAATATGTGGTGTGTCAAAATGTGCAGCGCCCATGAAATGACTGATGCCATGGTTCCAGTACGGTGTCAACGCAAATGATGAAAGCACGAGAAGCCGGTTTAAGACTCCCAGCTTAAACATGTTTGTCTTTGGCCTACCACTGCGATGCCACCAAACCGAAAGCAGCTGCTGCCGGACGCCACACGCGAGCGTGGCGCCACAAGCGCGTGGTCGAACGAACGCGGCTGATCAGCAGAGGCAGGGCTGGATAGCCCTGCAACATCTTCCAGTGCTCCCATGTTGTGGAGACACCGGCTAGCTCAGCATTTCGAACTCTGCTCCCTGAATGGGCCCCCCTTGATACGTCCTGCAAGCATGCACACACAAGCCTTGCAGCTACACTAACTCGTTCAAACCCGACTGCGCCTACCAATAAGTACGGGCTGGTACACCACCTACCGTCCCCGAAGCTCCCACTCCGCAGCAGGTCGCTGCTGTGTGTTCGCCAGGTGCCGGCGACAGCAGCGGCGCTCTGCCACAAGGCATGCTCCATGCTTTGTCCTTGCTTTACCTGTATGTTGCCTGTGTAGTGTCAAGTGTCAAGGTAAAGGTGTCGCACTCCATATCCTGTACCTGCGGATTTGTTGCATATGCGCACGACCGTCATGGAAACCGTGGGGCGCGTTGTGTGCGGAGGGCTGTATGACAGTACTTCAGTATCTACACCCCTACCTGACCCATGACAGGCTGATTGCGGAGGTGCACGGATGCACTGACAAATGACAGAGGAGCGAGCACATGGGACGCCAATGCCTGACAGCGTGCAAGCACACCTAAAACTGCAACACCTGGAACAAACGGTCTCGTAGTTTGCAAAGACTTCACTTAGGTTAGGCTGACTTCACCTTGAGCGTGTGTGTGTGTTTGACACGAGTGACGATGCCGGACACAGCTTCAGCGCACACGAGAGATGGCCCTGCGTAGGCTACTTTTCCTTGCTTTAACTTGCTTTCTGACTTTGCCACATCTATTGGAGCCCCAGAAGGTGACGGTCCTGTTAAGGAGAGGCCCTTTGCATGTTCATGGGCGGTGAGTAGCAACCCATGTCAGCACACATTGTCAGCACGCCGGGGACATCGTGCCAACTCAACCGCTACCCACAGAACAAATGAGATAGATGAAGGCGTCGCGGTCTAAGCACTTGTCTTCTTTATGCAGGGGTTTTGCCGATAAAAGTCGAGCGGCTTCTGTTGATACAGCCAGCACCGCGCCAACGTGGGTTCTGGCTGCGTTTGCCAACAGCTCTCACAGAAGAAGCCTGTACGTTTACATGTCAGAGCAGCAGGACGTGCGTGTGATATCTTACATATGGCCCTCAGCTTGGCTTGTCGAGCTGCCTTCCTGGCGAGTTGGTGACCTCACTGAGCGGGCTGGCGGTCTTGTGGTGAGTTGGGGTTTGCTGCTGCTAGGCACTGCACAAGGCGCTGCAGTTCATATCGGTTTTCCCCTGTTACTGGGATGCGCCTGGCTGCTCGTTGCTACGCCTTCCGAATGCGAAGGGCCCACCATTCAGGCTGCACAGATTGTACGTTACGTTTCCCAAGGCCTTGAACCCTGAGTCATGCCTTCACACGAGTAACCAGCCCGGCACACACTGTCGCACCTGTAAACCAGCCTTGATGGTGGGCCAACTTGCATTCGGACATTCACTATACAGGCTGCGCTCCCAGCTACACACAAGATTGCGCCAGAGACTGACCTCGCAATCGAAGGCATCGGTGGGCCTCGTAAGTCTCTCTGTGCTGCATTGTGCTGGATACACCTGCGCCTTGCTCAAAACCAGGGCAAGCATGCCACAACTGCACGATGGTGGACACAGATGCGTGACGCTTATGTCGCAAATCTCTGGTGTATTTTTATTTGTGCTGACAGGTTCTGCGCACATAACTATAACCTTTATGCACCTAACACTCCTGCCTTGCTTTGTATGCCAGGTTCCAACAGGTGGGCGGTCACGGTGCTGCTGCACCGCTCAGGCTTGAGCGCAGCATATGGGAGCGACACAAACAGTTGGCAAGGCAGCCTGGAAACACACATAAAATCCGTTTGGACAGTCACAGGGACCACAGGCGCAGGCGACGACTGCCTCCCGACCCTGCGTATCGGCAACGGCGTCGAATCGTTTCCGTCAGACGGCTCTCCCAACATACGCGCACTGCTGACGCTACCCACCAGCACAACCACCAGCACCAATGCAATTGGTGATGTCCCACCCAGCAGCTGCTCGCCGGCAGCTCTGCGACTTGCAGCAAGCGCTGCAGTACAGTGGCTGTCAGAGCAGCCGCGGGTCCGATGGATTGAGCCCGCTGCAGAGGCATCTCAACGCGAGGTGTACGCAAACATAATTTCAACGACAGGGGCGCTTTCAGCTGCGGCGATGCAGGCCCCGCTGCGCTTGGGCTCCCAGCCGCTGCTGCTGCGGGGGCTGGACGGGAACGGGCAGGTCATTGGCATCGCCGACACAGGCCTTGATACAGACTCCTGCCTCTTTTTCGACCCCAACGTGAGTTCGTATCTCAAAATCCTCCTTGTCACGGCATTGGCAGGAAGCACCTGTGCGCTTGAAGGAATACAGGTTAACGAAGCACGGCGCGCCTACGCTACATGCATGCGGTTGAAATGGTGGTTTCATGGCTGCAACTGACACAACAAGCTTGTGTATCGTCCGGCAGTCACCCGTGCAAAGTGTGCGCTGGATGCAGTTATCATGCAGTGCAGGACTGCCCTCGAGTCTGCTCTCATGGCCCCCTCATGGGCGGCTAGATGCGATTGGGTCCATGCCGACATTCTGGTGTCCTTGCACACGCATACAGCACAGGGCCCATCATGAATCTGATTTCTCGTTCACCGTGAGCATCCCTTTTCACCCAACGCCAACAGCTCTTGTTATATTGCCTGCTCGCCTGAGTCGCCCTACCGGCAACTCCATCGCTGGATGCCACTGAACGTCATGCCCCATTCCGCCCAGCATTCCGCCCCTCCATGAACATCCTACGAACACGCACGAAAAGTGCTCGCGCACCTTGACACACATGCCCTCATCCCTCACCCCGCCTGCAGGTTCCTTCCCTGAAGCCCCTCATGAAGGTGGTCGGCAGGAACAACCAGGGCAAGGACGTGCTGCTGTACGCCGGCAAGGGGCACCGCAAGATCGCACGCTACCTCTCCTACTCTGATTTCGGCGACGCCGCGGGCCACGGCACCCACACGTCCGGCCTGCTAGCCGGCGCCTGCACCACAAGCTCCGCTAAACGACGGCAACGGCGCACGCTGTCCTCTGTACCATTTGGAACTGGCGGTATGGAATTTCCGGTACCCTCGGGGCATGATGACGACAGCTTGGACGTCGATGCTCCAAAATTGTCGCTGTCGTCGCTGCGGGCGGCGGCCAGTGGAGAGGGGGAAACGGAAGTGGAGGTGGGGAGTGAGGCTGGCAGCAGCGGCGTGTACGCTGCAGGCGGCAGTAACGGCGGCGGGGCTAGCGTCCGCGCTGATGGCAGGGCGGCGGCGGGCGGTGAGTGGCAGGAAGCGATAGATGCAGCAGCGGGGTTAGTATATGCAGGCGCCGCGGGCGATGATGCTCTGCTGCCCGCACACACCGGAACAGAAGGAGGAGGAGGAGGCCTGTCGTCGCGGCGCAGTACGCTGGCAGCTGCCGACACCCGGACGGGGCTGTACGTGATGAACAAGCTGACAGGTGTGTGGTGTGCCCCAGAGAGGCAGCCGTGTCACCAACACGCCACCGTAATGGAAGTGTGTTATAGTGTTATACTGGTTGCAGGATCGGACATTGAGGCCATTGCGTTGTGTGTTTTCGCGTGTTTGTGCAAGCATGGGTGACTGAATTTACATAAGACTGGGCAGAATGCGCGATACATGTGCAAAGCCGTGTGCCTAATGCAGGGCGCTTGCAGCAGAGATGAATCGATTGACTTTTCATCCGGCAGCGTTGCAGGCCTTATATAACTGAATGATGATTTGGTTTACAATAGTTTGGTTTAGCGTAGTTGGGTGTGTCACCTGCAGCATGCATTACATGCGCCCGAACATACCAGCATGCACGGTGCATACAGCGATCTATAATGATGTGTGGCGATGCGTGATGGTGCTCACAGCGACCTTTAACCGCGCGTGCATGTGCCGACTTTTATCGTATTGATGCAATTAAACAATTAATTGCATGCAGGCATCGCGCCCGCCGCCAAGCTGGCCTTCATGGACATTGCAGACAAGCAGGGCACGTTCAACCCGCCGGACTCGTACAGCGAAGGCATACTGAGGGTGCAGTACAACGCGGGCGTGCGCATCCAGAGCGACTCGTGGGGCCTCAGGGCGACCTACTCCTACTCGGATGTGAGGAGTTGGGTAGCCGTACCGCAAGGGTCAGTGGCACACTTGTAATAACATATTGGCGGTCACAGAAATGCAACGATCCTACTGGTGGCGTACCATAATGATTGCAATCGTGTTGATTTTGGTAGTCAGACGCATGGTGCATGAAGTGCCCCAAGGGCCGCGTGATTTCGACCGACCTCTTGCGGAATCTGGGGATCTGGCCATATCAACTACACGTTATGGGCATCTTCCCTGCACTCTCAGATGAGCCGGGACCTGGATGACTTCACGTGGCGCCACCCGGAGATGTTTGTGGCCACGGCAGCGGGCAACGATGGCGACGCGGGCGACCAGGAGGGTGGCACCGTGTCGGCGCCCGCCAACGCCAAGAACACGATGAGCGTGGGCGCGTCACGCAGCGTGGCTGCCTCGGACTCTGCCGCCATGTGGGCGCTCCTCAGGCGCACCTTCACGCTGGAGTTCGTGGTGAGCCTCTGAGCGAGGAGCGTAAGGGCCTACGAGATGCGTTAGGAATGTCGGTTGTGTGCCCGCCTCGCACACTCTGCCCGCTGCCCTCTTCCCTCTCTGTGACGACAAAGGTTTGACGCCGCGTTGCAACTGTGCTGTACGATCCTCCTGCGCTTGCAAGGTTGTTGGGATGGGGTAGGTTCAGGGTTTAGGGCAAACTCTGTCCATCGCCCACACCCAATGGAGCACCATGTGTGCGTTGCGTTTGCTTGCCACACGAGCACACGCGTCCATCGCACTTCACCGCTCCCCATCTGAGGGGAGCATGGGCCGTTTGGCCAACACGCTCCTGATGCAACATAACATAACACTCCACACCTCCCTTCATATACAAACACCAATGAAATCGGGTACCGCTTTTCTATAAAGCTTGTTGGTAAAACGTGTGCCGTATTGGTGTTTATTTGGCAGGGCCTGGCGCCCGACGGCACCTCTGTGGCGTTCTCCGCCCAGCTCACCTTGAGCTTCCCGGCGCCGCTGCCCGCCACGCTCGCCGCCTCGCTGGCAGCGTTCGAGGCGCTCGACGGCCACACGCTCGAGCTCGTGGTGGCACGCCCGCTCAACGCGTGCAGGCCCCCAGCCGACGCCCGAAACACCACCGCCGCCGCCGCTGCTGGTGCTGCCTTCAGCGGGGAAATTGACAAGCAATCTTCCATGGGTGCTGCAACTGCAGCGGAAGCATCACCCTCGTTCACCTCCGCAGCACCTCCGCTGCCGGGGGCGGGGTCAAAGGCAGCAGGGGCAGCGGCAGCGCGGCAGGCCCTGCCGCGCGTGCTGCTGGCGCTCGGAGCGGCAGGCACCTGCAGCGTGGGGCAGCAGGCGCAGACCGCGCAGGCTGTAGGCGCGGTCGCGATCGTCATTGTAGAGGCGCAGATCACAACAGATGGGGCGCCTGCCACTGGCGCTGCCGCCACCACCAGCGCTGATGGCAACAATGACGTTGATGCCAGTGCGGGCAGGGACGTGGGTGCCGCAGCGGGTGACACAGCCGGCCAGCGAGTGAACTCCCACTCGGATGCCAGCACGTTACCAGCAGGAGTGGCGGCAGCGCCAACGCCCGCGCTAGAAGTGGCACCGAGGAATGGCGGTCCGGCACCTCCTGCCGAGCCGCTAGCCCCGTGGGAGCCCGATTCGCCCGCCTGGCCGCCTGACTCACCCCCCTCAGCCCCCTCCCCCCCTCTCTCCCCCGGCGACGGCATCTCTCGACCGCCCCCCATACCGAGCAATGGCGGGGGGCAAGCCTCCTACGTGGGTTCCCCCCTGTCCGTTGGCATCCCTTTCATGGCTGCCTCTGTGGGAGTGGACCTGGGCATCACACTTTTGCGAGTGGCCCAGTCCACCAACCTCCGGCTGCTGGCGGCGGTTTCGGAGCGCGTCCCGCCCCCCGCCCCGTATGATGACGTCGCGTCGTTCTCCTCCTACGGCCCCACCTCGGACGGCCGCTTCAAGCCCGACATCATCGCCCCGGGCGACAGCCTGCTCTCCTCATGGACAGACAAGACTATTAAGGGAGTGTCAGACGGCTGCCGCCAACGCATGCTCATGAGCGGGACCTCTATGTCGTGCCCGCTCGTCGCGGGCGCGGCGTCGATCGTGCGGCAGTACTTCTTGGCGGGGTATTACCCCACGGGCGCGAACACGAGCGGCGAGGCACGGCGCTTCCGGCCGAGCGGGATGCTGATCAAGGCGGTGCTGCTGGGCGGCGCGGTGGACATGAGGGGCGTGGCACAGTCCACGGGGCAGCCGCTGGAGCCCTCGCCGTCCGGCTGGCAGGTGTGGGCAGGCGGGCTGTGTGTGAGGAGTGTGCACCAGCTGCTGTGACCAACGTCTGGCAGCGAGAGTTACGAGCCTGTGGGTGGGGTGGGTAGGTGTGGGGCGGGGCGTGTGACACTGTGGGGGTGGGGTTTGCGGGTGGGGAGTGGGGCTGCCCTGTGGTACCTGCCCCGGGCAAGCAAACAGTTGATATGTTGAGTTGCCCAAGGTCCAGCCGTGCGCTGGGCCCTTGGTGTTCCCCGGATGTGTCATGGCTGGCTCCATGCCGGCTGGATAGGACCATGCAGCGCCAGACGGCCTGTGGCAGGGTGGTCAGGTAACGCATGAGAGTGGCGCAAGGCGCCTCCAACGGCCACTGCGTGTGTGTGGGAAACAGTGTGGCACCCTCCCTCTGCCGCTTTCTTTCTAACACCCTGCTGCCGCTTTCTCTCTAACACCCATTGGTGGTTGGTTGGTTGGTCGTCCGCGTGGCTGCTGCCTTAATAGGGGTTTGGCCGGCTGGACTTGGCCAGATCGCTGCCGCTCGCCAACGCCAGCAGCTCCCCCGCGACGCCCTCGCCGTCTCCCGTGCCTTGGCGCCTGCAGCTGGTGGACATGGCGCGCATGCACGACGGGGGCCTACACAGCTACCCCAACCTGGTTGCCAGTGGTGCGGGGCCGGTGGTGGTCACGCTGGTCTGGCACGATTATCCTGCAGAGGTCATGGCTGAGGTGAGTGCGGCCTCTTTAGGCTACATGTCCTGCTTGTACTGCACTGTGCTGCCTGTACTGCATGCACTGTTCATCCACTGCATGCAGGGGCACTGCAAGTTGATACATGATGATCAGATCCTTGCATCAGGTTTGTGCTGTGTTGGCGAATCACACATTGCCATGCAGTGCACACTGCCAGCGGAGCCTGCAGCGACAGTCACATGCATGCATTCTCACAAGACAGCGGATGGAGCTGTAGTGTACACCACTTATCGCTCTGCTGTGTATGCCTGGATTGCACATGCATGGCACCGGATGGTTCTGTACATCACTTGTCGCAAAACTGTGGTGTACGTCCGGTGCACTGCACTGCACAGGGACCCGTGTGAGTGGTCAGGTGGCGCTGGTGAACAACCTGGACGGGCTGGACCTGCTGGTGCTGTACTGTCCTGTCCTGTCCTGTACTGTACTATATGTACTGCTCGCTGCTGCGTGTGGCCAGGTGGCGCTGGTGAACAACCTCGACCTGTTGGTGGTGCTGCGCCGCCCGGACGGCTCGCGGCTGCGCCTGCTGGGCAACGGGCGGCTGGACGACCGCAACAACGTGGAGCGGGTGCGTAGCTCCCGTAGCTTCATGTAGCTGCAGCGAGCTTGTTGCAATCGGATTACTTGTTCAGCCCTAAGCTGTGATTGGTTCACATCTTTCTGGGTTTCTAGGATCATTTACCGTATCATGGCCCTATCACTGCCAAACCCGCTCTTTGCAGGTGGTGATCCCGGAGGGCATCAGCGGCACCTTTGTGGTCTCGGTGACCGGCACGGACGTAGCGTCTGAGTACCTCCCGGCGGAATCCAACGGAGGCCCGCAAAACTACGCGCTAACGGTGCACGGCGCCTTCTCCGGAGTCCTCGCCAGCACATACAACCCCATCTACGACCCGTCCGGCAGCGGGCCGCGGCCCTCGCCGCCGCCGCCGCCGCGCCCGCCGCCGCCGCCGTCTCCGAAACCACCGAAACCGCCGAAACCGCCGCGCCCGCCGCCGCCAAAGCCGCGACCAAAGCCGAGGCGCAAGCCCGGGTAGCTGGGCCTTGCAGGGTGATTGATGGTCAGTCTGCATGCAACGTATAAATAGACGGGCAGACAGCAAGGTCGTCACCGACCGCAACATAGCCTTAGGCGCACCATTGTTCCTACAACACTGAGCTCCAGACCCTTTCTTTCCAACGCTGCAGGTCAGACGTACAGGCTAGCTTTCGTGCGTACAGGGTTATCAACAGAAGAGTGGCAGGGTTCTGTACATCCCAGATTTCATGCATGCCTTGTGAAACAGCCACCCCCACATGTCGTCTCCCATCATGGTGGGCCGATTGCTGAGCATACAGCTCTGCATGGCGGTACACCAGTACCGCCTTTGGGCATCAGCGGATGGAACCCATGCAGAGTAGGCATGTGATGGGGGATGAGGTACGGGGGATGGGGAAAAGCATCATGCCATGATGGCATTGGGGTAGCTGGTGTGATTACAACAACAGCACCCAAGCAGCGCTTTTATATGCCTTATCATTGTCGTGAACAGGCAGGATGCTCGGGCGTCTTGCATAGACCGTGCGGCGCGCTCAACATTGCCGAAATTGCATTGCCTCCTCAGGATCTTGCGTGCGTCCCTCCTGTTGCTCCGATTGCACATATGGTTGCATGTGTCCATGGACGTATGTGCGGCATCAACGTATCCGTGTTAAGGCGCTTTGTTTCAGCATGAGACTTGTGTGGCAGAGGGATGTTTGCATGCAGACTTCCATGCATGCGCCATGCATCCACACCTGACCCGCGCCAGCTGGGGGCTCATCACCATTCCTAAACCCCCCTGGCTCACACAACACGCGCCATGCCCACATGTAGCACACGCGCCAGCAAGAATGGTGCACGCGCTTTGAGTGTTTGTGTGGGGCCATCGCCCTCCCCCCTTTCCTACACACAACACCCTAAGCACACACTGTGCACACGGCAAACACTCACCAACTCCAGCAACTGTCTGCCGAAACTGCCCCCTCCCTCTACCTCTCGCTCTTCATCTCCCTCACACCCACCAAGCAACCGCCTGCCTGCTTCCTTTTCCCTCACACGCTCCCCTCTCCCCTCTCCCCTCTCCCCTCTCCCCTCTCTCACTCCTCTCTCTTTCTCTTTTGTCTTTTGGTGGGCCTTGCTCTCCGCCCTGCTTGCACAAAGCAGCGTCACCCCAAGCCCGAACGCAGGGGGCTCACATATATTGCGATTGCTGCGCTCGTCTCACCCCTCACGTTGCGTGTAGGTACACGCTTGGCTGCTCCCTGCCTGACCACTGCAGGAGTGTGTGCCCGGGCCCGGAGGGGAGGGGTCCGACCCTCTCCCGTCATCTTCACGCTAGAACGTGCGAGCTCGGGCAACGCGCACACATCGTGTTACCGGTAGTCTTGCCACGCCCCATCCTCAGATTCCAATCCGTTCATTGCGCCTGTGTCTCCTGCACATCTCCAAATTGTTGCGAGTGGAGAAGCCTGGCTGCTGTAAATGCAGTGCAAATACGGTACAAAGCTCCAATAAAGCCGCAGTGCGCCCACAGCATCGTTGCTCTCCAAGCCATTCGTGTGGCCTCCTTCAGTGTCCGCTGATGACCATCACACATTGGTGTATCCTCGCCAATTGTTCATACCTGTGCCGCCGTTCAGCAGCATGACACATGTGGGTCGCGCAACAGCGGTACTGTATATATGGCTGAGCTTTGCCTGTAGCATGTCACACGAGCGTACCTGTGTCGTGTGAAGCTTCTCCATTCAGCTCATTGAGTGCTGCACTTGTTTTCACCTTGCCTTTTGGCCATGCGTTCATCCTTGCTCTTGCTCTTGATTTTTGCCCTTGCCTGGCTTCTGAAAGCTCCCACGCACGCGCTGTGCATACTCGTAATGGTCTTGCTAGTTTTGCGCTACCATACACTGCCCCGAGCTCTCTTAGTCTTCACTATTGCTTGTAGGATTGCTCTTAAGGTGCGTACGGCAGCATCCGTTGGAGTAGCATGTAGCGCCCATTGTGCGCGCGTGCCTGGTAGCGCTCACACAGCTTCTCAACCCTGCAACAGCCCCACTTGCCTCGCTACGCGCTGCGATGTATGTTATATTTTCCTGGAGTGCAAAGCACCCCACTTTTCTTCTGAAGCTTCGATGATATGACAGTGAGGTATCTACGTAAGGTACTGCCACTTTATGCTGGACCAAAGCACATGCACGGTTATGCATGTGTGACACATGCTCGATCTCCCATTCGGGACATACAGATGCAGAGCAAGTGAAGCGGCAAGCCGTGATGTGCGCACAGGGCAGCAGGCATGCATTTGGTGTCCCGGTTGGACTGTGCCGTGTCCTCGTGCTTCCCTGGAGCCACCCCGGTATGTCCGTGAAGCCCATGGCTCCCTCCCTCCCTCCCTCCCTCCCTAATCGCTGCTCGCATTGAAGCCTCACCTTCCATTTTGCCCACCTGTGGTGATGGCAATGTGGATTGAGTGTGCATGGGCTGCTCAGCAATGGGGCTGAGGTAGTGAGGTGTAATGCAACCACACAATTAAACATATTGCTCAAAATGCAAACATGCAAGCACCAAGAGCTCCACTCTGTGCCGTCAGCAGGACGCAGCAGGGCAGCACTTGCTCAGGGCAGCTGAGCGGGACAGAGATGCCGCTGAGCGTGCATCAGGTACACCTTGACGTTACAAACAGCGCTGCCGCTGAGGCAGCCGCATTATGCATTGCTATGTGTAGGTGCGTGATGTTCCGGTACCCATGCATTGCAGAGGGCCGACAGCATTTACGCGGAGAACACAAGCACGGTGTCGGCAGGTTGCAGAACAGGTCTCACAACAGCTGATTGGTTTTGCGTGTGGCCGCCGGCAAAGAACCGAAATCCCGAGGATAATCACAGAATATGTTTCCAGGTGTGCCAACCGCATGTCCGCCGCCTGACCATCCCACCGCCTCATATTCATCCACTCAGGGCCCCACTGTCGAGTTCACGGCTTGGTCTACATACGCTCTGTGATGAACATAGCGAGCCGCAATCGGCCGGGGACACTATGCATGTGTACTGCGGCTGGGCGTGCTTGCCAAGGGCTATAGCCCAGCCGTCATAGCCATCAAATGCACTCAAGAATTCCCAGGGCACATGCAAACAGCTCAGGGTTGGCAAAACCATGAAATGTACGCGAGTATATACAATGGGTGCTGGTATAGAAATTCAGTACTTGTACTGCAGCTTGTACTGCATTGCCAGACATATATGTACAGGTATGCGTACTACGGTAATGCCAAACATTTTTCATACGAGCATGCAACACCCTTACACCCGTTCTTCCCCTGCACCTGTACTGAGACGATCAGCTCATTAGTGTGCCACCAGAGTATCACAACTTGAAATGTGCATCGAGTGTTGTGGAACGCGGTATCGAGGTGCGTGCATGAGAAGGCCTGCCGGGCAGGCACGCTACACAGGTAAGTCCCTGAATCACACTACAGCAAGTACATTGCTCTTGTCCACATTGAGAGTCCGACATGCTCATGTTTGCAGCTGAACCGGTGGACAGGTGACCATGGGGAGGTGTGAAAGCCCCACGTGATATTCATAAATCCATATGAATCAGGGTGTGATGCAACGCACTCCACTCCTCCACTTCTG
>BDDA01000195.1:52125-63853 GCA_001662385.1 Chlamydomonas asymmetrica | reverse complement strand
AGATGGGGGTGGGGGTGGGGGGCTGGGGGGAGGGGGGGAGGGAGGGGGAGGGGCGGGAGCCGTGGCGGTGACGGTGGCAGGGCCTGCATTCACACCACAGAGCCAGGAAGCAGGCTTGCGTAATGCCACCCACCAAGCAGTCCCTCAATTCCCACCTCCAATTCCATCATGTATGTGTACACCACGTGCACAGGCAACATGCGCATGTCGCGTGGCGCGCACCCATTCATGCAACCGTGCATCCTGAAGATTCCATCCGGCGCATGCATGCAGCGGCTAGGTGTCCGCCATGACATGGGCAAACCACGCAAAAACATCAGATGGCAGCCTGGCAGTGTGGTACAACGCAATGTGTTTTACGCCAAGCAAGAGCATGCCCTCGGCTTCACAGCTGTTAGCGTAACAACAGCGGCACAGTAGGCAAAAGTTTAAACACAGGAAGACCTCAAGCCAGTAAGCCACTCACATGTAGCAGCAGGCGTGATTGCCAGCTTTGCGGCCTGCACGCCTGGCGCCTGGCAGGTGGGGCCGGGGGACTCGCAGTACAGCGCATTGACCACGGGGGTGAAGGGGAAGCTCACGGTGGCGGTGGGGGTGGCCACATCCAGGCACACCTCGAAGCCTGCATACACACGTGATGAGGCACACACACAGTCCAGTTAAGTGTCACGGTGTCTAGCCTCATCACTTCATCAGCAAACAGTATTGCAGTCAGCATTGGACAGTACTAGGTGCATACCCCCGTGCCATCCGCAAACGACATGGTCACACGCATGTACTGATGAACAGGTAAGCATGCGGGGATGGCAAACCACACACGTATGCTGCCCAATCAACAGGCACACATCCACTACGCTAGGGGACTGGTGTACCACACAACACGTCATGCAGGCGCCATGCATGACGGCTATGATCAGTACTCATACGGTCCGTTGCCTGAACGGTTTTTGGGCCATACGTATCACACGGCCTGCCCACTCACCCTTCACGCCGACCTCGTACGTGTTGAGGTTCTCCGGTGTGGTGAGGTCCAGGGTGTCTGCGTTGGCGTAGAAGCTCTGCTCCAGGGTGGCGTTGGCAGGGTTGTAGTAGACCCAGTGCCAGCGGCAGGGGAAGGAGGGGCCGCTGGGGTTGGTCACTGTGCAGTCGCCGCGGGGCGTCTGAGGAGCGGCGGCAACCTGCAGCGGTCAGCGGGGGTGATCAGAGGGGGTGAGTCAGAAGGGGCCACTCTTAGGGGGGCCAGGAGGGGGACACACAGGTCAACGATGTGCTGGTCAGGTTTGGTTTACATGCTTGTATACATGGGAACACTACCAGCAGGATGGATGCGATTATGGTTTACATGCTTGTATACATGGGAACACTACCAGCAGGATGGATGCGATTACCGATGCACCTGCCAACAACGTGGGGCGCACCGACAATGCACCGGAGTGGGTTCATGCATTGTGCATACACGGCAGGCGGTGCACAGCCTGCTGGCTTACGCTTGCAGCAGGCGGTTCCCTACACTCTGCAGGCAGGCAGATGAACATTATCAGTTGCGTCCCGCTCACCTTGGCACCGCTGGCAAGGCTGAGGAAGAAGTTGTTGGCGAGCACGCCGCCAGTGGCGCTGCCGAGGTCCCAGAAGCGCTTGTTGGGCGAGGACGAGGGCAGCGGGGACACCAGCGACAGGAAGCAGATCTTGGGCACGCTCGACGGGCTGTAGGTGGGGGCTCCGAAGTAGGTTTTCTGCAGATGCAAACAAGCGTATGCGCGCATCGCATGCGCCGACGAGTGTCACGGAAGGCACGAACTGCACGGCGCTTCTGGCGCCTGACATGCAAGTCGTGGGCACTACAGGCTGTTCAGAGTGCATGGCTGCGGGTCACGCAGGCCTAGCTCAAGGCCAGGGCAATGTTCGCATGTTTGCTGAGCATGCAGGAGGTCCACAGCCTGCCAGGAGGAGCACAGCCAGCAGCGCCTGCTGCAGGGTTGATCAGCGGCCGCACCGGCTGCCGCAGCAAGCCCTCATCCAGTTTCCATCGCACCCTACCAAGGCAGCCTCATGCTGCTAGGGGAAGGTGGCCTGGGCAGGGGCCCGGGCGGGGGGGGTGCGGGGGGGCCGGCGGGGGCACGATGCAGCTCTGCCCCAACTACCCCAACCCTGGCTGGCAACAACCCGCTAAACCCGCACGTACCTTGGCAAAAGAAACGCCCACGACGTTGTTGTTGGCGCCGATGAGTCCACCGTCCGTCACTGAGTAGTAGTAGTAAATGTTGTTCTTGATGCACTGGTCCCCGAACGCGCTCGTGGACACCGCAGCCAGGTCAGGGTATGAGGCGGCGACGGGCCCGCCGACGGCGCCTCCCTGCCAGCCTGTGCAGGGTGCAGGGTAAGCCCAGGACAACCACAGGTTTTGATAAGGTTTGTACATAAATTGCACTTGACT
The DNA here is from genome assembly GCA_001662385.1 of Chlamydomonas asymmetrica. Taxonomy (NCBI): domain Eukaryota; kingdom Viridiplantae; phylum Chlorophyta; class Chlorophyceae; order Chlamydomonadales; family Chlamydomonadaceae; genus Chlamydomonas; species Chlamydomonas asymmetrica. The sequence continues at coordinate 61,419 of BDDA01000195.1, read as the reverse complement.
ACGTATGCACCGAACTCCACGATGAGGCTCGTGCGCATCTGTGCACCTGCGCATAGCGTATTCAATGCATGCTCCAGAGTACAACCAGGCATTGTTCACCCCGCTCACAACCCGTCGGTGACAGTAGTACAAGATAAAATTGCGTTCAGTGCGGCTTTCACGTGTCTGCCAGGCACGGTATCTGTTTTTATGTCCAACGCTACGAATCACGTATGCAAGCAGGTTCCCTCTGTAACGCACGAGGCAAGACGTGCTGCCTGTGATTTGCTACTGCAGCGCAACCCAAAGACATGCCTGTGCTTTAGATTTTTGTGATCTCTGCTGTGCATTAAAACACCATCTGGGGAAGGTGGCAGGCGGCAGGCAGGGCATGAAGGGTAGGTCGCAGCGGACGCACCCCAGTCACTGACGAGGCCGTCGGGCTGACCAGCGTTGGCATCATACTGGATTTCCAGAGGCGCAGGGTAGGCTGAGTAAGCACCAACACCGCAGCTGGGGGTCTGCGCATCAACGGGTCGTCCCATCATCATCAGCGCGCTCAGAACCACTGCGCACATCAGCGCCCCACAGCCCGCCGCTTGCTTCATCGTGGCTGCTTCTGCTGAACGGAACGGAAGGCAGTGCTCTGATCAACAGGGAACAACTTGTCAAGCTTGTCAGGTCACCAGCCCGTGTGTGTATGTATGTAACCAAGCAGCACTCGCTGGCAGGGGTATGTGATGCTGTCACCAAGTGACAAGCAAGTTTGTAAATGGAACCTGTAGGCCAGCAGGTATAAATACCTACCGTGACCATCATCGAATTACACCTGGCTGAGGATGCCTTGGGCCCGTTCGTATGGTGATTCCCACTGTACGGCAAGTTCAGTGCCGATGTCCCTTGTCCCGCATGTCCCGCAAATGAAGTTCCCGCTGGTGCAATGCTAGTCCACCAAACGAACCTCTGGAATAACCAGGGCCAGTATTGGGTCACTACCTAGGAAGTGCACGCTGAGGATGAAGAGCTCACAAGTTTATGCCCGGCCCAAGATGGCCGGCTCGTGATGATGCAGGCAGGTCAACCGCTGGTCGCGCCCAGAAGTCACCACTCAACAACACGGGGCTTTTCAAGGCTGCAGGACCGCCCCTTGAGGTTCATGGAAGCTTCTGCCATGCCGTACAGACTGTGGCAACGGAGATGATGGGGTAGCCATCACAACATGACGTAAGCGTGTGTGGAACAGTGAGCCGGCACCTGGCGCTCGGGCTGCAGACATGGACCTGGACAGACCAGCTTTTGCAAGCGGTGCTGTGGCCCCTTGAAGATGCAGGGCAAGGGAGGCCGGGTTGGGGGGTACGGTCATTACAACCTCCAGTCCACTCTTGACAGACAACAGGCCGGTGTTGGTGAGGACGCTCACTCCTCCGCCTGGATGACATGCAGCTCTGGCAAGGGGGCCTTCAGTCACAACCTTCAGCCGCTGACCGCATATACAGTAACAGACTCCAGGATTTACAGGACCTCGGGCTGAGATGGTTCCACGGCCGCATGTTCCGGATGGTCTGTCTCCAGTGCCAGCCCTCGGTGCTTGCTGCGCATGCACAGCTGCACATGCTCCCAGTGCTGTCCCTCAGGAACACTACTCGTATCACCCACAGCTCATTTTGTACTGCTTTTGTGTTTTGTCTGCTTGTTCACAAGCCGGTTCCAACTTCCTTGCCAGGCCGGGCTAGCTGGGCCGGCTGCACCGCACAGTGCTGTGCTCACGTCTGGTGCCAGCCCTCGGAACTAGAGTCCATGAGCTGCAATACAAAGCATTGAGCAAGAGAGCGATGCCCCATCATCACAGTGTGATGATGACATCAATGCACTTGGTGCTCGTGATGCAATCGGTCGAGTCGATACAAGTGTGTCAGAACGCAGCATTCATCAGCATGGGAACTGAGCGGATGCAGGAAATGGGGTCGTGGTGGGCCCCGTGATGCGTGATAGGGGGGGTCACATTATATGTGGTAAGGGGTCGAGGTAGGCATGTCGATGCATGGATTGGCGCGGCGGCAACGTGACGGTCTACGAGAAGCAGCCAGATGGGGTGCGTGAGAGCGAGGACCGTCCATGCAGGCAATGCGCGCGGCGCTGAAACGCTAAGTGGGTGAGGGTGGGTGGGGCGAGGTCAGCAGTTATAGGTGGGGGGCGTTGGTGGAGGGCAGGAGACTGTCGGGTCCAGGGCGGGCAGGCAGGGCTAAGCACCCGCATGGCGATACATACAGAGCGCTCATATGGGCTCAATCCCTGCTTGGAGCGGGGGTGAGCGCTTGGGCTATATTCACCCCGCGGAACGCTTGTCTCATCACCTCATGTCTTCATACCCCCCTCGTTCAAGGAGGGGCAGCATTTCGCATCTGGGACACTGACCTGATGGATCTGTACTACTGGAATCGCTCCAATACATCTATCTCAAGAATATATACCCTGCTGCGACGTCATGGGCACGCCTCGATCAACGCACCACAACCTTGGTTCAGGCAGCCCTGCCTGCGCCATACCCCTCCATACTGCAATAGCTCTGCTGCATGGCTCCACGTGCGTACAGGAACCGTGTTCTGACACACGCTGCCATGGTGAAAGCGGAGTGTGGGAATTGCGGGAATGCGCCTGGCTGGGTAACTGTCAGCTTGATAGGCTCATGGGTACGCACGGAGGGGGTTTACGTGCGCCTGCATGCTGGCCGTGCGAGTAGCACCACCCTAGAGCGGCGGCTATGGCGTGTTGTCGCCACCTCGATCTGAACCGAAGCCAATCCGTTCACTACCCGGCCCTTTTCCCACGCTTGAGGCATGAGGAGATCCAACTCCCAATCCTCAACCCCTCTCCTCTGGGCATGCGGCATTGCCCCCTCCCCCCCTCCCCCCGGGTGTGTCAAGGGGAATGCTTGATGCACGGATCGCCGAAACCATGCCCGGTTTCAGGCAAGGTTCAAGGAGCCCCTCCGAACCAGCTGTAGTTGCCTTACACCTTGTGTTACTCACACTGTAGGTCTGCAATGACAGCTGCTGAGGCAAGCACCAGCGACGCGGTGCCATCTGCACCGCCCGCGCCAGCTGAGCCTGCTGCATCGGCACCCCCACCAGCACAGCTGCCTGGTCCTGCCCCCAGCAGCAGCTCAGCATCTAGCCCTGCCAGCTTTAACATCACGGACACGGTTGCAAGGGCCAAGGATTCGGCCGCGCAGCTGAGCGCATCGACATCGCAGGCAGTGGACGGTCTGATAAGCGCGTCAACGCACACGCTCGCTGCAGGCATATCGCTTGGCCTTCAACAGTACAATATTGCAAAGGGCTATGCGTGTGAGTATCTCAAACTGGGCGAGGGATACGTGGACGTCGGCCTGAAGGAGCTGAAGAGCGCAGGAGACGTTGCCATCGACAGCGCCAAGACAACGCTTGCCGCATTTTATGAAGTGCCCACATACGTGAGCTACCCAGCTGTGGGGCTTGTGGCGCTGCTGGCGATGCCTCTGACACGGAGGGTTCTGTACAACGCCACGATCGGCAAGCTGCGCAGCCCAGAGGGCATCAGAACAGCGTCAGAGGAGCGTATCAAGGGCCTTAGCGGGAAGCTCCAAGAGGTCACGCAGGAGAGTCAGAAGCTGGCGGAGCGAATGCGGGCAGCGGAGGACGAGATGAGGTGCGTGTGCAGCCCGCTGCTTGCTCGATCCCCTGGCCCAGCAGTTGGTTGCTTTCAACACGTGGGCACTAGCGTCCAAGGCTTTCCTCACAGCTGATGCACTGTCCATCAAGTTGACATGCTGTGCTTACAAGTTCAACGTGTTTTACGCGGTTTCAAAATGCTTGAGCGCATCGATGAAACCGCGCGTGCGTGTGTGTGCTCATCTGCGCAGGCGGGGGATGGCTGCGCTGAAGGACACTCGCGTAGCTATGCAGCGCCTCGCGCACGTCGCTTCCAAGAGCGAACGGACCGCCAGCTCGGTGCTGCAGGACCTGCGGCGCATCAAGAAGCTCGACAACACGTCCGCGCTGCGGGCGGAGGCAGCGTCGCAGCTCGCGGCCTTCAAGAGCCAGCAGGGCCAGCTACAAAAGAACATCAACCGCATCGCTGGCCTTGATATCTGACCGGCAGTGTCTCTCTCGCGTTTGCCGTGTCGCACACGTGCGTGACACTTTCCTTGCCTGGTTTGCCCTTGGCGCGTAGACTTGCTCAACGCGCGGTCATGGGCACACCTCTTGCATGCGCTGTTGCCATCCCGCGCGACACGTTTGCCTGCGTGGCGAACCCAGCATGCGCATGAGGCGCTGCGCCTCTGCATTTCAGCATGCATATGCGATGATGCGAGCCGCCGTCGATGCCCAGAAGGCGCTCTCGCCCCGCAGCTGCGTCTCAACTCTCAACACAGTGCACACTGACAAATTCGTGTCTTGAGTAGCATGGCCTGCGCTGTGATGGCCAGTGACGCACTGACGCCCTCGACAGTGCACGCCTGACGACGCACTAGGAGTGGAGACACAACACAGACACGGCTGCGTACCGTTGATCCATGTTTGTGGTGTTTTGTTCCACTTCGCAAGTCTGCGACCGACACCTTGTGGCAGTCCATGTGGGTCGCATCTTGCATGCCATGATGCATTCTTGTACTGCACAACTAAAGCGGATCATGGCTACGTTAGGCTGCGACGATAGACAGCCCGAGCTTAAGCTTTGGCACCCATAAGCTGACACTGGGTGTCAAACCTAGCGCATGCCGTCCACCTTTGCTGCCTTCCTGCACAAATCACGATGACCATCAGCAGGTGCTGTGCAGACGTGTGACCCAGATTGCGATCAGCCATGCACAGCACTGCTTTTACACCAGCGCAAGAGTGGCTCAGCTGACAAGCATGGCGTTCCCCAGTTACCGGGATGATCATGCGGTTGATCAACTGCAGGTCGCATTCTGGATGTCCTAACCCCCGGCAAGCAGGAGCTTCACCACCAGCCTACCACAAAACTTTGCCCCATGAATTACGCACATGCGGGGACACACGAGCTCCTGCCGCAACGCACCGCCAAACCAAAACAGCATCCTGCACTGTTGTGAACTGACGCGACAGCGTGACGACTTCGCTCTGCATTGGGTCCCAGGGCACTCTGCAGCACGAGTATTGGATGCACGCACATGCACCAACACCGACGTGTGCATGAGGCTGTCAGTAAGACGCAAGTGAATTCCCAGCCTCAATGCGAGAGCCGCTGAACTCGGCCTCACTTGGCCAGGTACCGTAAACAGTGCATCGCATGCAGCAAAGGAGAGCACTCGTCTAAATCTATCAGCAAAGAATAAAGCCCGTACACAATCCGAGAGGTACAATGGGTGCTGCTGGGACAACGCATGCACTGCATGGGAGCATTGCTTGGGGTTAGGTCTCAGTTTCACCGACAGCCATGCCACCTATCCAATGCTCACAATCCGCTGGCCATACCGCACGTGCAGACGGGGACAGGGGACAGGGAAACACACGCCTGCATGAATGCTCACCAAGAGGCAGATTGCAGCAGGCGGCATGCTGACCTGCATGCTGACTCATGAGGGGCATGAGCCAGGCAGTACTGCACCTTCACGTGCAAGAGCGCCCATCACGGGTCAACACACATGTAAAAACACTGCACCGTTTTTGGGGGGGGACAATGACTCATTGGCTCATTGCAATCATTGCGAGGCTTGCAGGGCTGTGGTAGCAGCAGCCAGAAACATGACAGCTGGCATGTGCGGCGCAAATGGGGCGGCGAACGCATTCGCGCTAAGCACCTGCACGCCGCAGGAGAGTTCCGTTCACATGGGGTCGCCTGAAAGCAATTGAAGGAGAAAAGAGATTGAAGGAGAACAGCAAGAATGCGGGCTGGCACGTCGTCCCCGTCCCGCTCCGGTCGCGCAAAGGCCACCATGCTGCTGCGCCACCGAAACGGAAAGGAGCCGCCGGATTGATGCTCAGCAGTATTTGTCTACTCTAGACGCGCAGTCCTGCGTGCGGGCCTATCTGGGGCACCAACCAGCCAACGTGCACGCACTACAAGCCAGGTGCGCCGCACACGAGCGAGCCAAGCGGGCACAATGGCGACCCAAAGCCCGGCTCTCAGGCGAAATGGGCAGCCCTGAGGCTGCCGCACAGATGCCAAGCGCCTGATCAGATCTCAGGTGCCCGGGTCCACACCACTCACTGTCGGGAGGGGTGTGTCGGCGGCCAACGCAGCGCGCAGCATGTGGCGTGCGCGTGGCAGCACCAGCTGCTCCTGAGCGTAGAGAAGGTGAATGCGGCGGCAGCGCGTGGCGTCTGAGGCGAACCTTACCAGCCGCTCCGCCTCGCACCGCCGCTCAAGTTACTAGGCGCGGCTGCTGCGGGTCAGGCCAAACCAAGCTAGTCGGCTGGTGCAGTGCGTCACCTACTCATCCCCCTCGCACGCCACTCATCCATCACGGGTGATCAGGCGTCACTGGTGAGGTGGTAGGGTCGCCTCAGCAGGCAAGCGAGCGCTGAGCGTTTGCTCAGTCGCTCTTGGCGCTGAGCGCCGCCTTGAGCTGGCAGTTCTTCGCACCCAGCAGCACCAGCCGCATCTCGTCGCAGTACGTGTCGTACCTGCAGCACATGTGTTTTAGTACATCGGTGCATGTTGCAGTACAAGTTGCAGTACGCGTTCTGTGGTACATTATGTGTAACACGCATGACACGTAGGATTGCATGCAACGCAGGAAACCAGTGTACACCACACATACTGACATACACCATTTGTGCTTTGACCCGAGTCTTTCCAACGCTCAGCATCGTGGACGACGACCTTGCGTTGGTGCAGGCGGCAGGTGTGCCATACACAAAACGGCATTCGCTCAGGTTTTCCTCGGTGACGGATGGAAGGACAAAGTGACAAACACACTCGACGGCAGCAACCGGTTATGGTGCGTGCTCGCGTGTATGCACTCGTGTGCATGCGAGGGAGAGAGCGTGTGCGTCTGCATGTGGCGCGCACCTGAAGCGCAGACGCAGGTTGGGCACGTTGGTCTTGTGTATGTCGTTGCCGTCAGGGCTGGGCCGCCAGTACTCTCGCGCCACCCAGTGCATCTTGCAGGCGTGCGGGAAGCCGCTGTGCAGCACGCCGTTGCGTGCGATCTCGCACAGGTCCGCGCTGCTCATCTTCCACACCTGGAGCGCGGCACGCATCAACAATACAGGAAGGGTGCGGTGTGGTACAATCCGATACAATCCAATACATGAGGGGATACGGTAATGCACACAGCGGCAAGCACGGCACATGCATTTCAATCAAGGACTGACCCTTCAGCACGTGCAGCGATTCATAACCACGTGCACCACATGGCTTTCGTGGCTTTGCATGCCGGACGGTTTGTCATGGCCAAGGTCAGACCCCGCTCGAAGCCTTGCTCATGACAGGATTGGCACGCAGGTCCCCGCCCTAAAAGCACACATCCGCCCTTTGTGGGTGTGTTCGAGCTATTGTATGCCCTGGGGCCTGTGTGTGCGTGCGCCGTATGCAGTACGCTGTTGTACCGCTTGTACCGCCTCACCTGCGCCGCCACGCTGTACTCCTCCACCAGCGGCTCCTTGGTCAGGTGGATCTGAAGCGGCAGGGGAGGGGTTTACAAAAGAGTGGGAGCAGGTTCCCAATTAGAGTGAGCAAGGCAGAGAGTGGGGCGGCGGTGTGTGAAAAAGGGTGTGGGGGTGGGGCAATGGGCGAGAGTGGAGCCTGGTGCAGCCAGGTGGTGCGGGCTGTGTGGGTGGCAGTGCGTCCCATGCATGTGTGTCTTCCAAGTGTGCGTCGGCGGGCCAAACCAAGCATTGCGGACGGAGGAGAACAGGCACGCACGCTGACAACGCACACACGCACACCGAAGCAGGCACACGCACTGGCAGGCTTGATTCAAGGATCAATCGTGCACGTGGCAGCGGGAGGAGCGGGCAGCAGCAGCAGACAATGCTGAGCAAGGCCTCTGCCTGCATGCGCTGAACACCAAACCTTCTGCACAAGAACTACACTCACACCACACAACACACCGCATAACACCGCACCGCACCGCACCGTGCACCGCACCTGCAGCGGGTCATCCGTTGAGAGGGAGACGCTGAGGCCGCGCGCGAAGAAGGTGGGGAAGGGGTTGCGGTGGTAGTCCAGGAACAGCGAGTTGTTGGACAGCGGGCTCATGCACAGGCCCACCTGCACGCACACAAGGTGCAGCACGGTGCTAGATTAGGTTGGCGTTTGCTGGTATGTTGGTGCCATTTGTTTACGTGTTGACAACTGGAGGCTCACGATAACATATGGAGCTTTGTAGTGAAGGCTGGTCCTCACCGCTACAGTAGGACGTGCATGGTTCGCAGGTGTGAGCACATGGCTATGTACCTGCGAGACGATGCTGACAGGGATGGGGTTACTACAAACCCAAGCATCCGACGAGCACGCTTGGCACGTGCACGCTGAAAGCCGCGTTCAGCTAAATGGGGGGTGCACCATGATTGGACGCAGCAGCCTTCAGGCATATCAGGAAGGCTGCCGCCGAATCTCCATACGCCTGTACTATACGCCCGTATAATACGATACTGTACTAGTATGCTCGGGGCCTGCATACCATACGCTTTTCTGGTCTGAAGCGTATACCCGTCGCCCCGAGCGCGAGCGCGTCCTGTCCAAACTCCTGAAGACGACTATCGCACAGCTTCAGGAACGACTCGCGAGGGAACTGCCCTTCCTGACGCCGTTTGCTATGCATGCCCATTTGCTGGTACTTCCCCACTCCAGCTAAACCAGGCATGCCCGTTGACTCGTTCCGCCTTGGTAGGGTTGCGATTCTCCGCTGCCCCCACCCCCCCGCTTGCTCTAACGACCACGCCCACACGCCTCTGCCTTGCACCCCACGCCACAAGGAGCCTCAGAGCAGCGCCAAAACAGCAAGAGGAGTCGACGTCACCAGGACCCCCGAGTGGTGGCGTCAATGCACGTGACCCCCAGTACCGTACTGCTGTTCGTTTGGCGGTATCACCGTTCCCTGGCCCCCCTCCCCCCCCTTAGGGTCGCGGCTAGTGGCGCAGTGGGCCAGGGACCGCAGTAGCGGTGGGACTTGTCTTAGGCTGCCGCAAGGCAGGCTAGTTTTTAGTGGAGGCATCTGCCTTGGGAGGGGCGTTTGCGCTCTCCACCCAGTTTTGATTGGGCTCACGCCGAGCAGTACGCGCTCCCATCCAGGTCATGCTATGTTACGTGATGCTAATCAGGAGCATGTCAGATTGTCAGCCAAACAGCCCATGCTCCCCCCAG
>BDDA01000195.1:22945-43607 GCA_001662385.1 Chlamydomonas asymmetrica | reverse complement strand
CGGCTGACCACCCACGAAGCCCCCCCCCCCCCCACCTGCTGGCTTGAACAGCCACTTGCTGCGCAGCTCCATGCACTCCGCCAGCATCTGGCACACCTCCTCCTGCTCGTCCGTGGGCGGCGCCTCGGGCGTGATGACACGGCTGTAGTCGTCATGCGCAGACACCAGCATCTCGGACGACTGCCCGGCAGAGGAGCGCACGCACAAAAGCACATCGGGGCAAGGGTACATGACGACACCACCATCTCTGATGACCGCCAGGCAACAGCGGTGGTTACAAAGCAGGGACATAATGGGGAAAGGGGAATGCAATCTGGAATGCAATGGATACGGTAGAAAGGACGAATGAGAGGAGGGCTGGCAAGGATGCTGGTGTCCTGCATGTCCAAGGGAAAGGGGAAAGGGGAAATGCATGCACGGGCGTGTGCGAGGGGCTACCTTCCACCATGTCTCAGCCATACCGATGTGTGCGGACACGCCGGTCGCCCGGCCCGTGTATCGCGCCTCACACCCACATTTGCTGTTGTTGTTGTTTGCTCTCGGCCAGCCAGCCAGCGGCCCATAGGCCCCCTCACACGGGGTGCAGAGTAGGCACTCACCTTTGCAGTCTCTGCCACGATGTGGTGCTGCGCCGACGCAATCGCCTGCAGGTTCGTGCCCGACAGGTTCTTCGGAATGGCCGACGCCGGCGGCGCGATCAGGATGCCGCCGCTCGGGCCGGTCATGCCCGCCGGCGTCAGCGGCTGCAGCGGCTTGAGCACCTCAAACGCGTTCGCGCCTGCGCTCGCCGCCGCCGCCGCACCCACGGAGGTTGCGAGCGCCGGGATCGGCCCCGTGATGGCGGGCGTCTGTAGGGGGCGCGAGGACGTGGCTTGCCCCGTGGGGATCGCGTACGCTGCTGCGTGCAACGGCATCGCCTTGTCTGGTGTGTGGTAGTGCTGCGCCGCCAGGTGCGCCGACACGAGGTTGGCTGCCTGCACCTGCTGCACCTGCTGCTGCATCGCCTGCTGCACCACCTGCGCCTGCGGGGACAGAACATGACGCCGCAGCGCCGCCACAGCAACAAGTATACACATGACATATACAGGCGGATTGATGTACGGTGACAGTTGCCCGCACTTTGCAACTTTCCATGTACACGACCATACCAAGAGGATCCGCCCTGCACAACGCTGTCATGCAGTGCTGTTGACCGTGACATTAGCCTCCCACAGGGCTACGCGACAAAGGATGGTTATACAGGGGCTGAACCCACTTAACCCCTGATGGGGTTAGGATTCCCCCCTCCTACAGGGGGCGCGAGCAATCCTGCCCACGCAGCACAGCGCCCAGTCTAGGGCGGTCCCAGTGCACATCCGGCTGCAACCCACGCTGCGAGCTGCATGTGGAATCATGGATCCCCTCACACAGCGCGCTTGAACGCCGGCAGCTAGGCCATGGCTGGCATTCGTACATCACGACACGCTTGCTGAACGCCTCCCGCTTGAGCGCCTAACGCTGGTTCCTTCTGTTAACAGCGTCGAGCTGCTGCTCTGTCGCTGCTGGGTTCGAATGGACCTGGCGCTCCCACACGGGTGACGCTCCTGCCACTGAACAGTCCTGAAGATAATGTACTCAAGTTACGGCAGCATTGTGGTAGTGCACCACTCAGTGGCTTACAAGTAGGGCCCATTGCAACTGGCTTACCGGCGAAACCGACGCCTGCTGGCCCGCCCTATGGGGCTTGCTCACAGAGTGCAGGCCCTCCTGCAACAATGCAAGCACACAGCAAGCAAGCCGCATGGGGCACGTCCCAGCAGCACACACGGCGGCGCTCAGCACACACGAAGAGGCCGTCCGAGAGGGCATGCGAGGAAAGCAGCTGCAGCGGGTGCACACGTGTGCTGAAGATGTGTGCCTGTGTCCAATTCAGGTGCATGTGTGTGACGCTAGGTATGCCAGCGAGGTTCAAAGGGACTCCTAGACTGTTTGTTGGACAGGTGCCTGGTGCAGGGCAAGGGTGCCTGGACCACAGTGTGACATTCGCTTCTGACGCTGCGCAGTCCGTTTGCCCACCGCCCTGCCCACCGCCAGGGCGGGCAGCGCTGCCTTATGAGGTGGCATTAAGTAGTGCAGACAGTGATCAACCTTGAAAGGCTTGCAGGCGTGGCCCTCATGCATGCATGTTCACGGCCTGGCTCGACCGACCGGACAGCGGGGCCGATGATTAGTCGTGGTGCGTTGCGGCCGCATGAAATGATTGGAACGCACCATCAACGCTAGTCAGGGAGCTGCAAAACCAGTACCAGTGCATCGCAAGGGGCACTGCCGCACTGATAATCCATACCGTGTGTGAGCTTGGGCTGCCAACCTTTCGCTAGGGTTTCAGCCATATGCGGGGGGCTGCACTAACCTGGACAGCGGACGACTCTGTTGCCCGACGGCTGTCGCCCATGATTGTTTCTGCGTCCGTTGTGCGCGCCTCATTTTGGCTAAAGTCATCGTCTTCTTCTGCCTGTGGGCACAACCACAAAAACCGAGTGCACCGCGTCAGTGAAGCATGTGCAGATGATGACCAAGAAACCTTCCAGCTGCATGCTGATACCAGAAAGCACTGCTTTGCATACGCCTGACACAAAGGATGCTTGCTGAGTGCTAACAGCCTCCCGTGGCACTCGTGAAACCATCTGTCTGTGATAATGCGCAGTATCATGCAGACAGCACGATGCAAAAGTACCTGGGCCATGTAAGCCAGGCGTGGGGACACATCCGGAAGCAACATGCCCTCCAGTGGAGTCTGTGCAAGGGCATAATGAAGTGTGGAAGAAGCTGCATGTCAGCAGCCACTCCCTGCCCCCGACAAACACACCCGAACCCCGCACTTTGAGACGTGCAGCACCTCGTGGCTAGCACCTGCCCCTACCAGTCCACTCACAATACAAAGAATGCACCCGAAAACAAGCCCAGTCGTGAAGCGGCACGACGACAACGACACAGAGCGCTGAGATTTTAAGGCAGCTCACCCGTGTCGCCCCTGAAGTGAACCCTTCCGATCCATAGTTTGATAGTGGATTCTGCATGAACACAAGGCATTCCTGGCATAGCCTGAGATTTTGTCAACAGGGTGGATCTGCGCCCGGAACCAAGAATGGTTGAGCAGGGCTCAAGGGCACTTGGTATGTTTTGGCACGCACCGTCTTTGGCAGGCGTATAGCAGCGAGCGGTGTTACGGCCTTTGGCTGTGCTGCAGTAGGGCCAGCTGGCATCACACCATTTACGCCGTTCATACGGACCTTGGGGACGGTGCCATGTGCGGCACGACCGCTCCTGTACAGCCAGGAAAGTAAGGAATACCGCACACCTTGACGTGACAAGCCCTCAGGAATACAAGCACGTTGTCTCTGCGTTTCTGGTGCCAATTTGGGTCGCTCCAGAAACGAATTGTATACTGCTCACCCACCTCTTGCCCTGTCGCTTCTCCGCCTCATCCAGACGCTTGGCGTAGTGACTAACCAATGCATATGCGCCACCAAAAGCTACTGCGCTGCCAATCGCCAGTCCGCCCGCGAAAATCAGGAACGACTTGCTCGTTTGTGCATCTTGCATTTTTGCGCGCTGGCAACGTAAACACTGTTAGAATCCACCCCAGCGCCAAGGTGCAGCGCTTGAGGTGATTGGCCTCCGCTTTCGCGCCAAGCTCAAGTCTCGCTCTTCGTTTTGGTGCTAGTTCGTACAGCATCATTGAAGAACCCTGCATGGAGTAGCAACAGTCCAACAATTTGCTCTTTCCTCAAGCTTTCTGCATTGCGCACATTGATTGGCATAATTTTACGACAAGTCATGCTTACAAGGGTCGCTGTAGGCACACTGTGCCCTGCCCTGCGTTGCATACTGAGGCGTGAGGCAGGGGGCTCACCAAGGTCGACGTGTGGCGCCAGAACTTCTAGGCAGAAGCTGTGGGTGGTTTGTGGCAGAATGGAAACACCAGAGGAGCGCAAGGCGCGCAAGGACGCAGTCAAGGCTGCCAAGCAGGTGGGCATGGCGCTTGCATGGCCGCACGTTCCCGCACAAAATGGCTTATGGCAGCGAGACCCAAACCTGACTGCCATCACGAGCAAGAAAAGCTGTAACAACATCCAGCACGCGGTCTCCTGTACGTCTTGCACGACTGCGCTTGGCTGGCGGTATCACCGCATGGCAGGCGGTCAAGGTTGAGGACATTCATGACCTTGGATTTGCCCTCAAACGCGTACGATGCACAGGCCAAGCGAACGGGGGACCCCACCAAAGGCCAGAAGGAGTGCACGCTCTGTGCGAGGCGCCGAGACCTGTTGATACGGTGCCAGGTAGACGCCAGCGGCAAGTGGCACATGGCCTGCGGCAGGTACGCACGCACAGGAAAGGGCTCAGCGTGGCTGCACGCCACACTCTCAGCTTGCCTCTGTAACTAGCGCTACATATCACCAGGGACATGCGTGACACAACATGCAAACTGCACCGTCCATGCCGTACGCGTACTGAGTTGGTGGGCATGGACAGCAAGGCTTGAGGGACAGCACCCGGCACTGCGCTGACCTGAGAATGCGTGACATGTACACAAGGACAATGCAGGTGCAACCTGGGTACGGCCCAGTCGCAGCAGTTGCAAAGCCCTGAGGACCATGTGCCGCGTATCCACCCCCACACAGTATGCACGCGGGTGTGTTTAGAGTTGGTTGGTTCCCGTGGGGCCATGCAGGGGGTGTGTATTGGAGTGTGTATGGGAGTGTGTATGCGCTACCGTGTGCTGCAGGTGTTGGAAGCAGCACTCCGGGGGCGTGGTGGACGGCGCTCCGAGCGTGAACGCGCACTACCGATACGGAGGCTTGTGGGTGAGCGTGAGCGGGGGCGCGCTCCCCGCTTGCCCATCGCATGCAGCTATCACAGCAGCCACCAGCCCCTGGCCCGTCATCCACATTCGCGCTGCGAGGTCAGCGCCCAAGCCGTGGGGTCAGCACTCCATACCCAACATGAGCTCATAGTGTTTGACGCACTCAGCACCACTGAAGGCGTACAGTACGCACGCTGCATGACCCTGCGGGCATCTTGTGTTGAGACATCAAGCGGTCAGTTTGGCGAGCCTTTCACAAACGCCTGACCCCCCCACACACCTGCAACCTCCCTACCCACCGCATGTCAGACACCCACAACCCCCTCAAGCCCCACAAAGCCTGCAAGCCCCGCCATCCCCACTCCACTGCTTGCTTACGGCTGCTGCTTCCGTGGTGCTTTCGGTGCGCCGTCTGCAGCTGGCTACAACAAGGGGCTAGGGATTAGGGTTCAATTATCTGCATGCAAAGGCTGCTGGCCGCCTCTGCTGACTTGCCTCATGCATATCGCAGAAGAACCACCATGCCGACGTAAGCGGGAAAAACAAGCTGCCTGCCTCCGCCAAGGTGGGCGCAACGACAGCTACCGCGACTGCCTCCTCTTCGCACGTTGCGGCATCCGCCGCATCCCTGCCAGCCACATTTGCTTCGCAACCGCCCGCGAGCAATGCAGGCGCTTCAGGCGTGTCAGCGCGACCGTCCCCTTCATTGGAGCAGTCACGTGACGGGGGGCCCGCAGCAGCAGCAGTAGGGGCGCCGTCAGGACGCGCCGGCTCGGACTTGTTAGCACTGCTGCTGCAGGACGCAAACGACTGCGCTGACTAGAAGAATAACTTTACGGGAGGATATGCGGTAGCCCAGGAGACTGCGCAGACTGAGCGCTGACTAGGCCGACTGCGGTACGTTGCATCCACTAGTGGTGTACCGCAGTGCTGCCCTGTCAAGAGATATACTCATTTAATTAATCGCCATGTGCAGCACCCAGCTGAGCCGCATGCGCAGCTACGCGCAGCTCCTCAACACCCGCCGCTAAATGCGCGCCCAGCATGCAGGAAACCATTGCGCTGCCTTCACACTCATATTTCATGCATGCATGCGCAATTTTGCATCCAACTGTGGCGCACTAATGTCATGCGGGACCATGGTGTGTGCCCTGCCGTGAACGCCCCCGCTGGTAACCTTTACATGGTACGGCATTTTGGTTTGAGCAGAAGCGGTTGATGACAGTCTGGACGCTCCTGAAACTCCAATCCTCGTCAAACCCATTGGATTCAACCCTACCTTGCAGTCTTGCACTTGAACTCAATGGCTGTCCTGATTTCATCGCTGCGGTTACCTTTCGATACACGACATGCATCCGAACACCCTACTATGATCAGTATACCGCCGCACCAGTACGCATGCACTGGTCCCCATCTATGGGGAGCATGGGTTTCCTGGCCAGCACACTCCTAACATAACCATCCAGGATGTAACAGATCATTTATGCACTGGCGATGCTGCGTATGCACGCACCATTCCCGCATGAATGTGAACTGTGAAGTGCATGCAAATTTGCAAACACACCATCTGTGTTCTGCACTAAACGCGCGCACCGCCCGTAACAGCTGGACAGCAAGCTGTTCTTACCTGGAGTGAGGCCCTGTGTGCCATGCATTACCACAAGCCACCGCCCGCAAAGTATAACCAACAATCTGAGCCAGAAGCATCAAATCGATGCCAGTTACAGTGTTGCACATTCACAGGAAACAAGTTGAAATGTCGCCCCGCTACTACTGTGTGTTTGAGTACATGGTATGCACCATGGAAATGCTGGTGGGGGGAACGCAACTGCAAGGCGACTGTTTGCCGCTGCTGTGTTGCCTTGAGCCTGTGCACACCTTGTGTAGATTGCCTTATGCCTGTAACAAACGCAACAATCCGCTGCGTTACTGCTTGGCATGCAAGTGTCCTTGGTGTAAGCCCGCCATTTGTAAGTGTGTGCTAAATGCATTGCGCGAGGCACGCGTCAGGCAGTGCTGGCTGTCCGGGTCCGTCATGCTACATTGGCGGTGGAATCACTCCATCGGCACACATTATTGCCACACACAGGAGCGGCGCGATCACCGCCCGCGCCAACTGCATCCTACCACTTGTTTCGCTCATTCAGGCTCGCTCGCTCTGAAGTCTGACCCAAACCAACGAAACCAAAGAGCCGAATCAGAGCTCTCATCTAACGGGGAGTATCAGCCTCCCAACCGGCAGCAAAGCTCCAAGCCTAAACAAACAAACAATTGAAGCGGATCTCATCAGCTCTAGCTCTCCATCTCGGCCTCCTCATCGTCCTCGACTTCCTCTCCCTCATCCCCGTCATCGTCATCGCTGCCCTCCTCCCCCTCCCCGTCCGCCTCCTCGTCATCGTCATCATCGCCATCCGAGTTGTTCTCAAACACAAAGTCGTCGTCCTCGCTCTCCGCGTCCCCATACGCATGCGGCTTTTTGGCCTGCTTGCCGGCCTTGGCGGCAGCGCCTGATGGTATGGGCGGCGGCAGCTCGTCGCCCGATAGCCGCGCCTTCTTTTGCCGCTTGCGGTCTGCAGGGTGGTGACGCGACGCGGCAACGCAAACGGCGTTAGGGAGAACTCAGCGGGACGCAGCGAACCCCATGCAGCGATTGTCCTTTTGTGGTCATGGTTATGACGGTGTCGATAAGTCTCAGAACTAAGACCCAAAGCATACACTGTCTCCACCATACACCGCCCCCATCAACACACGGTGACCCCTCCGCAAACCACCGACGCATTTCCGCCATGCACAAAAAGAACACCGGGGGCCGGTATCGGGTGTCTCACCTGCCCGAGCCATATGCGGGTTGAATTGCCCATCCTCGTTGTACAGCGCGGCGTTCTGCTGGGCGCTGCTCCCCGCCACGCCGCCCGCCGCAGCCTTTGCGGCCTCCCGGCGCGCCAGCGCGGCCGCCGCCGCCGCGATCATGTCGTCGCCCTCATCCATCCCGTCCTCGTCGGACCCCGAGGTGCCCTCCTCCTCGTCCTTGGCGGCATCCTCCTCCATCGCTTGCAAGTCCGTGTTGGCGGTGCCCGCGGTCTGTAGCAGTAGGTCAGGCGAGGCAAGAGGAGAGGAAACAAAACGCGTGTGGGGCTGGTGGTCATACAGATTGATACCGGTATACAGTATGACAGAACATCAGCATAAATGTGGAAGGGCTGGCAAGCAGGCAGGATGATTTCCATCACAGTTGGGTTGGACCCCGCAAGGTTCTGCCGATGCCTGTCGCATGCAAGCTTGCCGGTATGCGTGTGCGCACACTTTTGCACGTATTCCTGACATTGCAGTCGGTCCGGGCAGCATGTCGCATCCCCCGCGTTTTATCCCCCTGAATGCACCCTCTGCACACCACAAACGGCCACGCCCACACACCTTTGCCCTACCAACACCCACAAAAACCACAAAACCCGCTCAATCCCTGTGTGAGCCGCTGTGCCCTGCATCCTCAACACCACCACTCCCTTCAAAACCCACTTCACCCACGTCAGCTTACCCAGCTCAGATAGGAGGTGGCATAGCACTTTGGAGGGTGCAGGGTGGGCACTGGGCAGGGGCAGCTTAGCGACAAGCACACATGCTTTCCCATTGTCCCACAGCCTCACCCGCATCATCACCCACCACCACCACCACCGGCCCACCCACCTCCGTCTCAAAGAAGCTGCGCTTGTCGTCGTCCATGCTCGGCAGGTGCGCAATGACCGCGCTGCGCTCGTTGGCAAACACCTCGTCCGCGTTGAACTCCGCCGCCCAGGCGCCCACGATCTGCGCGTCCTCCAGGCCGCTGGCCTCGCGCTGAGGTGGCAGCGTGTAGTACGGGATCTTGCCGTCGTTCCAGTCCTGCAGGTGGGAACACACGCCGCAGCGCGTACGGAACACGTGTTGCATATGAGCATATGAGCAGTAGGTGTGTTGGCCGGACGGCACAATGCTCCACCAGATGGGATCAGGCAAGCGAAGAAAGTTCCCGTTCGCATGCTTGCACCTGCACCATTTGCTCTGATGTTTCGGTCGGTCTCAGGGTGGACGCAGTCTGGTTTTGCTTCTTGCGCGGAATATGATTCACAGCCACACAGCGTTTACGGTTGCCCAGATCCCCAATTCAAGCGTATCAGGCCGGTAGCAGGCCTCCAGGGTGGCACATCAGACGATCTTGGCTGTGCTCTTGGCTGTGATCGGACATGATCAAAGTACGTCAGGCCAGCATTTCACCCTCATCGGCCGCAGCGGATGGTGGCAGCGGAAAGCACACCGAACGTAACAATTGGCGCATGCTAACCGACCAACTCGTGGTACCAGACTCCCTGACCCTCCCTGATCCTCCCCAAGCCTGATCCTCCTCTGCAACCATGATCTCCTGATCCACTAAATTGTTATCATGGTTTCAGCGGCACCCGCCCCGCCTACCTGCAGGATGACCTTGGCCGCCGCTGGCATGTCCGGCGTGCCTCCCTTGCGCAGCTTGCCGCGCGCTAGCGCCACCAGCTGCAAGAACTCCTCCGACGTTTTGAATGCCTGCAGAGCGCGGGCCAAGGGCAATGTGCAGGCAGTCTCAATCATTGAAATGCAGCGCAGCAGTGCATGGGCGGACGGCGCTGCCGCACTGTACCATACGGTACTGCCGTGCAGTACTATACGGGCATCCAGCATTTGTGCAATCCAAGCTTCTCACGATCCCATGCATTCCGGCATCCGTGGCTTCCAGCTCATTCCATTGTGGTGACCACTAACATCACCCCCCCTCATCAGCATCCTTGTGGTTCCAGCCAGGGCCAATGCCAGCCAATGCCAGCACGGCACCTATCTGTACGGTATAGTACAGGACTCTACGGTGCTGCTGCAGTGATCAGGAGGTTGACGGCCTACACTCTGCAGCAGTACAGCAGTACAGCTCCTCGCTCTCCCTGGACGCTGACACTCGACAGCGGTAGCAGCAGACAGCGGACATTAAGGCAGCTGCCGCTGTGCATGCACGTGCGGGTGGCGCTGGGTGGCGGTCACCTACCTGTATCTTGTATAGGGCCATGAGCTGCTTGGCGGGTACGCGCCTGAGCACCTCGTTCACAGGCGTCAACGGGTCGCTCAGCTTCTCCACCTGCACCAACCAGACCAAGTATCACAGGTGGTAAAGTACGGTATATGGCAATCGTTTGGGGTCAGATGATGATTAGGTGCTGCGATTAAGGCCCGGGCTGCTCTCCAGCGGGCGCCCGGGGGTGACCTTATTCAGGGCGGCCAGAGGAGGCGATTAATGTGCGCGATGGCGTGAACATGAGGGGCGGGGGAGTGACCCCCTCCCCCTCATGCGACCAACGGGGGAGGGAGGATGCCGGTAAATCTATAATGTATCAGGACGATTATGACATTGTAACAAGGCAGAAACCCCACACACCCTCACACCGGCTTTGAAATGTTCAAATTCAATGCAATGTACTGTACAACAGTATGCTTGGCGACGTGGCGTGTACAGAAGCAGCTAAGAAGTTTCGAGAAGGAGGGGTCCCCACCTTGATGCAGTTGCGCAGCACCGCCGCGGCGTCGCTCTCCGCGTTCACAAACACGACTCCGGGGCTGTCCAGCAGCTTGATGTGCTTGTCCAGCACAATCTCCTGCACCGCCTTGGTCACGCCGGGCGTGTTGCCGACCTGCATAGACACACACGTATACACACTGTGAGAGAGTGGAGCGGATGTGTGAACAATGCTACGCACTGACTTGACACATGGGAGCTGACTGGCCGAGGCTGACATTCTCCTCCAGATGAGGCGTGCAGGAGGGAACAGGCACCTTGGGTAGCCGAATTGAAACCTTGGTGACAACAAGCATGTGCTACAGGGGGAAAGACAGACAACGGTTACGTCACCCAGATCAGCAGAGCCATCAGGCTAATCAGGCTGATACCGTCCGCGGAACTGCTTGTTGGTGACCATGCATGCGGCAGAAGCAGCAGTGGCCGTGCGGTGGCGCCGGTTTCGGAGCCGGCCCTCACCTGCGCCACCCTCGCCCTCTTGAGCGAGTTGATGAGGCTCGACTTGCCCACGTTGGGCAGGCCCACCACGCCGACCGTGATGGACGTCTTGATGCCGTTGTTGCGCGTGTAGTTCTTGAGCAGCTGGATGAGCGTGTCGGCGCCGAGGCACGCCGCGCTCTGCAGCGCATCGTCGTCGTTGCGGCCGGATCCGCTGGTGCTGGCGCCGCCGCTGCTGCCGCTCTTCCCGTATTTGGCCTCCTGGCGCTCCCGGAACACACGGTTGGGCCCCGGCTTGCTGTTCATCTTCATCTTGCGCTGGCCCAGGCCGCGATCCTGTGTAAAAGGAAGAGCGATGTTGTGATGATTATGATATGGGTCACGAACTGTTGATCGGGCATGTTACGATGACTTGAATGCATTTTGTAATCGCCATGGTGTGAGACACGTTTGGAACCTGTACACGTGATGATGTGGACTGCCAGGCTGAACTGCACACCGCAGCGTTCAGAATGTCAACCTTCGCGACTCCCTCTGTAGTGCAAGCGCAATTCGATCGCTTAGAGGCACACAACAGCAACACCTCAACATACCCAGTGCCCATCCCACGCGGGCGCGGGCGGAGTGGCTATTTGCACACCCGCCTTGCGCCGAGAGAGTGTACTGTACTATTCGCTGGCGACCAGGCGGGGTGCTGGGTGGTGATTCGGCATCGAAACGGCAGCACGCGGCGATGTGCCCATCATGGGCATGCACTGTGTGTCTGCGGGTGCCACGGCAACACGGCTGCAATGCACGAGCCGCCATGAGCCATGACACAGCAGCGGGTTGCGTTGTGACTCGTGGCAAGACTGTAGTGCAGCACTGGGTCGCCCCTGTAGCTTGGGGAGCGAATGCACAACGCATGCGCGTCCCTCCAGCGCGTGTATGAGGATGCGCCCCTCTAGCGCTTGTGGGCCTGTCTAACGTGTGCACCTCCTCAGCGCGTGTATTCTGTCGTCTCTCTGCTGTCTGTTTGGTTTTGGAGCCGCTCACCTGCTGCTGCGTGCTGCACTTGAACGCCACCGTAGGCAGCTCCTCCCTGAAGTACTTGAGCCACTTCTCACCCACCTCCCGAGGCACCAGATCTGTGTGCAGTACAGGCAGTACATGCAGTACAGCAGCAAACCGATCAGATCCCCTGTATCTCACAGGGCATGCACAACCGGGGTGGGGACAACACACACAACAGGGAGCAAACGGATGCGGCACAATGCTGCTTTGCGTCAGGCCTGAGCTCGCAGGCCCGCAGGTCAGGATGCTGCATGCATGCGCCACCCGAGGGTGACAGTGCGGCGGTCAAACAAGGCATCCGCGCGTGCATGCCGCATGCACGGACTCGACGCGTCTGGCAGGTACATCAGGCGCTGGCAAGATGGGAAGGTGGCAATACCAGAACTGACATATGCCAAACATCAGACAACCACCAACCCGTGGCGAAACCTGCGAAAACACACCAGCCCCTGGATCAGGCGCTGGCCTGACATGCATCGCTTATTCGCATGCGGCGTCCTGTAAGGGTGCAGGCATGCAGCCGTCCATGCGTTAACTCGCCCGCACTCACCCATCTTGTTCAGCAGCAGGATGATCTTCTTGTTGGGGTTGGTAGCACGGATGTAGCGCTCGACGTCCAGGCAGCGGCAAGCTGCGGGGTCGCGCGCGTCCAGCACCTGGATGACCACGTCCGCCAGCTCCACCACCTTCTTGAACTCGCGGTAGAAGGCCTTGCGGCTGTTGTCTGCGCAGCCAAACGCAACCGCACCCCCCCACTTTTATAAATACTGTGGGTCGGCACGTCAACATGAGCTGACGCAAGGATGTGCAGACGGCGTGCCATGCTTGGTGATGCCGTGGTGCGCTTATTGGAGCAAGCGGTTGACCATAGGCCTGCAAGGTCTGTATGCGTGCTCCTTTGGAGGCCTGCTTGCTTGTCAGGTTAAAACGTGTCAGCCCAGGGCGCGCACCTTTGTCGCTGTTGAATTCCTCCGTCAGGCGCGCCCGCTTGCGCGTCTCAAAGTCAGCCTCCTTCTGCTTAGCCTTAGCCTGGAGGGAGGCGAGCTGCAGCAGCTCACCGCCGCCGTCCTGGTCCATCGTATCACGTGCCTGTCAAGCGACGAAGCGGCGAAGCGGAACTGCAGCGGTTCAGGCTTAGGCAGCGCGGCTCAACAGGCAGGCCCCCGTTGTGACACTACACTCTGTCAGAGAGTATTTTGACGCCACCAGGGCTGTTGTGAGCATGCGAAAAGCCGCCGCGCAAGAACTGCACATGGACTCGTCGCGACGTCAAGGCGCTAGGGTGGTCATCAGCCCTTTACCGAACAGGCTGCGGGGCAACCACCTGCACTGATACCAACTTGATGCTCCAGTGATACTTCTAAGATACACCCTGGGACTTGCACAGGTATGGATTTGCACAAGCCGCCAGCAACGTCCCAGTGCGGCGGCACGCCGACCTTGCCGCCTGCTTACGCACCTCGCGCCGTGCCTTTGCCTCGTCCTTCTTGCGCTTCTCATCAGCAAGGATTTCGGCACGCTTCATCGCAAACTCCTGCACCAGCTGCTCCTTGTAAGGCCACTGGCTAGGCAGTCCGGGGTCCTTAAACTTCTTCGGCCCATTCTTCTTCTCCTCCCGCCGCTTCTTCTTGTGGTGCTGCTTAACCTTGCGCAAGACTTTGTGTTTTTGCCTAAGCGTTAAGCGCTTGGACTTTGACTTAGTACTTTTCTTCGGCATTTTGCGCCCTGGTACTGAACCTAACTTGGGTAGGCAAGCCTAAACAATCAAAGTAAAGGGATAAGCAACGGACAGGACGAAAGAATGATACTGTTTTACCTGTTCAACCAGCTTGTTCAACCAGCTTTTTGGGTTCGTTTGATTGGATGCACACCGAGACCGCAAAGACCGCATCACGCAAAGCACGCGGGACGTCGGCCTCAGAGGTGGTGCCAGAGTTAGGTCGACCTCCAATTGCAAATCATATTCGATTCTTGGGACAGGGAATACCTTCTGGCAATCACTTTTGTGCGGCTGGGCTCTGGACATGCCATCGGCCTATTAGCCACTCGTTTAAGCAAGCTGGCCTGCCCTGCCCTTGCCGCACGTACCAGAGGGGCCCTGTTCTTGCCATACAGGCCTCCTGTATCTCTGTACATCTGTGCGGCGAAGCTCTCATCTGCAGCCGGAATGGGCAAGCGCAAAGAGGCTGGCAAAGCTGATGCACAGCCTAGCAGCAAGCGGCAAGAGAAGCAGGCTGGGAACGGGCTGGTCAACTTAAAGCGTGTCAATGAGTTCAAGTCCGGACAACAGGGCAAAGGCCCCGTTATTTACTGGTATGTGTTTGCGCACCTCTCAATCCTTGACTATTCGGGTCAAAATTGCGCCCATACATTCCGTGACTCCTGCGACGCACTACATTCCTGCGTGACTGGCTTGGCAGGATGTCTCGTGACCAGCGGATGAGCGATAACTGGGCCCTGATATATGCCCTGGAGAAGGCACAGTCATCCGGCGCGCCTGTTGCGGTGGCCTTTAATCTGGTGCGAGCAGCAGCCTGTGGTGCAGTTGCCATCTGTGAGACCACGCAGTTATGCTGCACGCTAAAGGCTGTAGAGTGTTTCGTATGCACCTGCTCCCCTCTTAAGCCAAGCTTGCTGGACTGCGCACACGGGGATGTGTCGCGTCGCCTGCTCCGCAGGTGACTGCGTTTCTGGGTGCAGGCGCTCGCCAGTTTGGGTTCATGCTGCGGGGCCTGCGTGAGCTGCAGCCCAAGCTGGAGGCTAAAGGCATACGCTTCTTCCTGCTTCAGGTGCGGCCGGATGCACGCGCTGCATTCCGGCCCTCCCGTGGTGGGAGGGCTCGTTGCGGGTCCGGAACGCTCACGCCATCCGCGATTGCACACACGCAAGGCCTGGGCTTGCGTTTGACCTACTCAAGCGCGTCTTGCATGTTTGTGCACATGCGCATATGAACATGCGCGCGAGCGTCATCGTGCACACGCGTATGACCGCCGTGTGGCCACCGCTCAACCTTGCTGTGTTGTTTGTGTGTGTCAAGCTATGTCTGATGCGTGCGTTGATTCGTTCGCCATGTGCACTTCTTTGGTCACCTGATGTGTCATGCCGGCGGGCCGGATGCGGATGCACTCCAGGGCGACCCTGCCGAAACGATCCCCAAGCTGGTGGCTGACGTGGACGCAGGCCTGCTGGTCACCGATTACTCCCCGCTGAGGCTGGGCAGGCAGTGGCGCACGCAGGTGGGTGCATGCTGCCCGTGGGACAGCGGGCTGCCCTGTTGCGACGCCGGCCAAACCCCAGTCAATTTACCGTATTGCAAGTCTGCATCGGAATTGTGCCAAGGTCGACTTGCGTCCCAGCTGCCGAGAACGCAATTGTGCGTTCCCACCGTATTTTCCGTATTGCATATTGTCATTCCGGCCAGAAGCACCTGCAAGGCCTGGAAAGTGGGATTTCCCCGGACAGCGACAGCGGAGCAGCACAGTTCAAGTTGATACCAGCACGCACTGAGGTCTCCTGTCAGCGTGCGCTGCATGTCCAGGACTGTCAGATGCCTGACAGCCTGTGCAAGGCGGAAGCCTGCCTCACGCCCTCACCATGCAGCTCACGATACAGCTCTCACCGTGCATCTTACAGCCCAGCTCACCGTTCCGCTCACCCTACCGCTCACCGAGTCAGCGCACACACTGCTCACCGTACCGCTCACTGCACCGCTCACTGTACCGCGTGCCGTACCGCTCACTCCCATCACACACTGTACCGCTCGTCATCGTGCCCTACCTACCTACGCTCAGGTAAGCGGCCAGCTGGGGTCCGTTCCCTTCCACGAGGTCGACGCACACAACGTCGTGCCGGTGTGGGTGGCGAGTGAGAAGCGCGAGGTGGGCGCGCGCACGCTGCGGCCCAAGATACACGCGGCCCTGCCGGAGTTCCTGAGGGACTTCCCCGAGGTGCGTGTGTACTGTGTACCTCCACAGCAGTATGCAGCGGAGTGTGGCCGTGTGGGCCGGGGACGAGTAGCGGCGTTGATGACACAAGAGTGCATCAGTGCATGGTCTCCCCCTCTCCCCCTTACCGCTGAGCTTCCCGGCATGCTGCCCCTGCCGCCCAATTGGGGTGTTGCGTGTTCCACTAGACCCACGCGCAGATCCTGACAGCGCCCAAGAGAATCCGCCTGGTTGCAGCATGCCTTCTGAATCCCAGTCTGAATCCCTCTTACCATCTTAGGAGGGTTGAGTGCCGGTTCTCGTGGGTGCTGCTGAGTGCTGCCTGTACTGGCCTGTACTGCTGACCCATGACCCGATGGGGAGCAGGGTCGCTTGACAGCCGCTGAACCCTTCCAACCAGGCAGGGGTAATGAAACTTATCAACACCTGCGATGCCGCATGCACCCTGTAAACCCCAACTCCTAAACAGCAGAACCATAAAACACTACAACTCCATGTCCTAAGCCCTGCGTGTTTCTGCCTGTGGCGTGGGGCTTTGCTTCCCGCCACCTCTTGTTGCGTATGGTGCCGTATGACCCGCAGCTGCCCGCCGTCGCGCCCTGGACGAGCGCCGTGGTTCCTGAGGCCGTTGCGTGGGATGCGCTACTAGCGGAGGTGCTGGCACGCGGGGCGGCCGTGCCGGAGGTGGACTGGTGCAAGCCGGGTGAGCTGTACCCCCCCATCGGCGCGTACTGTGTTGGGCTGTGAGGGCGCATGCCCGTTGCTGCAGTGCAGCAACTTTTTCATGCGTGGTATGAGGCTAGGCGTGCTCTGGACCTTGCTGTCACGTTGACTGAAAGCCATTTGTGCAGCTGCAACTCACAACGCTGCCTAGACACAAGCTGCTAGGGTTGAGAGTCAGCCAGCAGGCAAGCATCCACGCTGTCATTTACACCATCCATGCAGCTAGCCGGCCGCCCTCAGAGAGCTTCAAAGAAGTCACCCATGCATGGGACAGAGTGGAGTGGCGGGGGGCAAGGCATCATTCATTCATCGTTGGTGCTGTACTGCTGTGCTGTGCTGTGCGGGGCCGGCTGGGCAGGTGAGGACGCGGCGCGTGAGGCGCTGCTGGGCCGCGACGGCTTCCTGTCGTCCTCGCGCCTGGGCCTATACGACACCAAGCGCAACGACCCCGGCGTGCCGCGTGCGCTGAGCGGGCTGTCGCCCTACCTGCACTTCGGCCAGCTGGCGCCGCAGCGCGCGGCGCTGGAGGCCGCAAAGCACCGCGCCAAGTGGGTGTGCACCTGGTGGATACGACTATATATGAGCAGGGCTGCCTGGTCATCCTGACGGTCTGTAGTCAAAATAATTTTGGGAAAGACAATAACATGTCTGCACCGTCGACTCGATCAGTGGCACGTTCGCCATGCTTTCATGCCGTGCTTCCAATCACCCCTCGCCTTCCCAATCAATCGTTCGTTCCCTATCGTGTGGACGTGTCGTCAACTGCTCAACCGCTCGTCACTCAATCGCTCCTCGCTGTCAGGTTCAAGGCCGCGGTGGAGTCTTACCTTGAGGAGCTGGTCGTGCGGCGCGAGCTGGCCGACAACTTCTGCCACTACGCGCCCGACGACTACGACAAGCTCAGCTGCGCCGCGCAGTGGGCGCGAGACTCGCTGGAGCTGCACAAGAAGGACAAGCGCGAACACATCTACACCAAGTGAGACCCTATGAATAAATGAAATACTCTGAGTGGTACACCCTGTTGCCAGGGTGATTATCTAAACAAGACGGGCAACCGCGAGACAAAAAGGGCAACCGCGAACACATCTACACCAAGCGAGCATCGCCACTAACCCATCTGTCACTCTGTGGATGATGATTTACTAGAAACCCTTCCGGTCCATGGCAGGGCAGATACCGCAACCCGTAGCGATGACGCTCGAGTGCCCTCCGAGCCCTCAACCGTAAACCTCAAACCTCTCCTGTTAATCCCATTGCTGTGCCATTGTTGTACCCCCCCGGCCGTGCGTTTGTGGCGGCGCGCTACGCAGGTCTCAGCTTGAGGAGGGCAGGACGCACGACGAGCTGTGGAACGCCAGCCAGATGGAGATGGTGCACCTGGGCAAGATGCACGGCTTCATGCGCATGTACTGGTGCAAGAAGATCCTGGAGTGGACCAACAACGCTGAGGAGGCCATCGAGGTACGGTGTGCACGTGTGCATGCATGCGTGTGTTTAGAGTTGATTGGACTGCAGTGTGCGTTCCGTGGGACCGTGCAGTGGGCATGCTATGCGTATGCGGATAGAAACTGCACCTGACGGTTGGTGACATGAGCTGTGTGTGTGTTGGTGTACTTGTGTGTTATGTTATGTTACATCAGGAGCGTGTTGGCCACACGGCCCATGCTCCCCCCAGATGGGGACCAGGCAAGCAGAAGGGGGTCGCCAAGCTATGCACATGGTGTGCGAGAGGGCCGCAGTACATCAGCATAAGCATCATGCATGGCCACAAGCGTTTGAGTGCAGCACATCGCAAACACCAGCAGCAATGCACGCCCACAAGGGCTTATTGTGGGGTATCCGCATCGTGCAGGGTTGCATAATACAGTTCATTGATGTACATAGCAACCATGTGTCCATCTGAGTGGTTCAACAACTCTTGCATCGCAGCATCCGCTTCATTGCGCTCAGCATCAAACGAGACGTTGGTAATGATGCTGGGGTATTTGGCCCGTAGCTCAGAGTAGTGCGGGCATTCCAGCGCCACGTACAGTTCATCATGCAGTGGCTGTGACCCAGCAGGAAATTGCAACGCGCAGTACGGGCACACGTGGCAATGCCTCGGCACACGTGACCGAGCAAAGCGTCCACGATGCATCCTAAGGTGATTCCAACAACCCAGGCGGAACCGTAGCAGGGTCTTGTGTTGACGTGCGGGAAGGTGCATCGACAAGTGAGGGTGTCTGCCCTCAGCTTGGGAACGCAATCCCACCCGCCTCAAGTATGCGCAGTATTTGGGGTAGAACTTAACGCGCCACGGGCACTGTTGTGAGAGTAGCCGACGCTCGCTAAGGGCCAGCGTGATGCGTTCTCTCCAGATTGTGCGTAGTTTGTCTGTAACGCTGTCCACATTGAGACGTAGACCCCAAAAGTACTGAACAGTGTACTACTGTACTTGTGTGAGCCATAGAGTGCTTGTGCTGCTGCAAGTGTGTGTATGCTGAGAATCCTGCAACCCTGGAAATATCAGTGGGGCCATGAAGTGATACATATGCGTACAGGCAACAGAATGCTTCTAAACCCTGCTGCGGCCGACTCATGCTGCCACCACCATGCATACATGCATGGCTGCTGGGTGCTGCATGCAGATCGCCACCTACCTGAATGACAAGTATGAGCTGGATGGTCGTGACCCCAGCGGCTACGTCGGCGTCATGTGGAGCATCGCTGGCATCCACGACATGGTGGGTGTAGGCAAATCGTCAATGTCTGTGTGTGTCTTTGCTTGCACCCGGCCTGCCAGCCGAAGGCACAGGAGCGGGCCGCTGCAGTCATGAACCAGGTTAATGCACGGTGATGGAAGGGGCGGGCGAGCGGGCAGGACGGGGTGATGCAGCATCTTCCAGGCAAACGAAGTGACGAAGCATTGACAGGGGGCGGGGACGGCGGGGGGGCATGACGGGCTGCGGTGGAACGTATGGCCCTCCACGCCGCCGTGCTGGGTGTGAGAGAGTGGGACTGGTGCGGTAGCCCCACAAGCACAGTGGTTTCAAGCCATGTCTTCACATGTTTGACACAAGGACATATTGGAAGGCAAGGAGAGCAAGGCGAGAGTGCTTCGCCGCTCAGCGCTGTTCGATTTTGCCCCGGGTTCTCACACACACACACACACGTGGTTCATATTGCAGGGATGGGCGGAGCGTGCGATCTTCGGCAAGATCCGCTACATGAACTACGCCGGCTGCAAGCGCAAGTTCGACATTGCCAAGTACTGCTCGTACATCAGCAAGGCGGTCTCGGACGTCAAGGCCAAGCAGCGCGCGGCGGCGGCGGCGGGAGCTGGAGCGGGAGCGACGGGCACAGCAGCTGCGGGACGTGCATCCGGCGGCGCCGGCGCGTCCGGCTCAAAATGATGCTCCGCAGTGGTCTAGGCAACTGCAAGGACCATCCTGGCTTTACCACCCATACACGTTGAAG
Organism: Chlamydomonas asymmetrica; assembly: GCA_001662385.1. Lineage (NCBI taxonomy): Eukaryota > Viridiplantae > Chlorophyta > Chlorophyceae > Chlamydomonadales > Chlamydomonadaceae > Chlamydomonas > Chlamydomonas asymmetrica. The sequence continues at coordinate 23,575 of BDDA01000195.1, read as the reverse complement.
GTGTATTGAGAGTGCATCATGAGTTGGTTCTGAACGGGTATCACTTCGCACTGGTATCAAGGATGATTGGGGAGCTGCTCGCATGGTAGCGATTGGCGAAGCAAGCAGGCGAGGAGGCATTTTCAGCGGAGTGAGTGGTGGGGGGTGTGCGGGACCGCCCAGAGAGCCTGCGCCGGGCGCTCAGAGTGGCCTGCATACCGCTGCCTGCACAGTTTCATAGTTGCATCGCATGTGCATTCGTCAGCGCAGCGATCGAATCGAACCTGCAGGATATGTGATCATGGTATCTTGTGGCCACATGGCCGCCTGCATCCTGTACCACATGAGGCTTTCGACCTGTATGCACTGCGGTACATGGCTGCATGCAGTACATGCATTACACTGCTCTTCCTTGTGAGTTGTGTCTCTGCTCCCGGGTTGGCTGGCGCAGCCATTCTGTGGTGCGCGGCGACGTGCGAAACTGCTATAGGCCCTTTGTGTTGGTTCGGGGACCGCGTTGTGCGGCAAGCCATGCGTGCGCTGGGGAGCCTGCATTATCGCCTATCAGTATGGTGCATACATACGGGATGTGCCTGGCCATCGCCACATGTATCCTATGATGAGTCAGTCAACCCAGCAGGGCAGCGTGAG
>BDDA01000195.1:11589-22021 GCA_001662385.1 Chlamydomonas asymmetrica | reverse complement strand
AAGCTATCTACACCCCCGCCCCCCACCCAAGCAGTCAACGAGTCAAACCACCAACGTTGCTTTTGAACCTTTCCATCGCAACGGCTCTGCATGCTTTGAACGAACATGTCTCTGCCGCTGTTCCTGCACCATGAATGCAACCCACATATCGCGTGACGCTGCGGCCGCACCTCACAGCAGACCTCAACTCCTGAACTCCACGATACATTGCCGCAAGAGCCATTTGGCCTGCAGGCTGGCAATACCTCCCGCTCGCATGCGCACCGCGCTGCACTGCTGGGCCCCTTGGGCTCATACTGTGCATGTCATTTGCATTTCTTACCGTAACCATGGGACTGAGCCTCTGGCTATATCCAAGCTACACCTTCCATGCAACATCTCTCTCTCCCTCTCATGCTCATCGTGCCCCGCTGCATGCAAGGCGCGCTTTCCGGCCTGCGTCTGACGGGGCTGTGCTCGCCCACCTAGGTTGTGCGGGTACCAGGCGCTGCTAAACCTGTAACCTACAAACCTTGCATGACTTTGCTCATCAGCACTGAGCTCCTGGGGCAGGCTTGCTCTGCTTGCTTTCACCTTTTGAGCATATTTGCATCTCCCCGCTGAGTCCTGGTCCCATGTGTGCGGGGGGAGCATTGGCCGCATTGCAGATCCACTCCCGAATCCTGATCAATCCTTGTATGCTGGTGTTGCATGACCAAGTAATGCGACACACGCTCTCCTGCTCATGACGGTGGTAGAGCATGCGGCTTACAAAGAATGACTGCAGGGTGCAAGCGTCAATAGATTGCATTGCACGGAGAGGTCACAGCAGGCTGTGCTCGCCTGTAACAGCACATCATCGTGCGAAAAGGTACGACACAATAATACAGAAGGAATCCACACCGTAGTCACGTCGGGCCACAACAGGGGCCCATAGCTCGGAGATGGTACGACCCGCCAAGCTGTGATGCAGTGCATTCCGAGGTCCATAATCAGGGCCTCAATTTTAGAATTTGAAGCGTCGAGTGAGTCAACGAGGAGTGCAACGCTCAGCATTCAGGGTGCACGAAGGGCACACAACATTGTTGTGAAGGGGAGAGGAGGCGTAAGTGGTGCGAGGGCACCGCAGCGGCGGCTTCAGACATACCCGCATGGGCAGGGGTCATGCAGGTGCGATGAACGCATCGATGACGGGCGTGGGTGAGGTGTGCGTGCGTGACTGTGAGGAAGCGCAGCAGACGCGCAGGCGGCATGCGCATGTGGATGTGCATGTATGCATTTGCGGCACTGTTGGGCGTCTGCATGACATGCATGTTGAATGCATAACACGCCTGCATTGTGCTTACCGCCCAGGAGTGTCAATGGAGGAAGACGGAATGACAGCAAACGCGTGTACAGCAATGCTAGCGGGCAGCCTCACCAGTGCTGCCAACAACGTCATCACACTAAGGTGCGGTGCACCAAGGGGCACACAAGTTTATTGCGCCCATCACAAGCGTGTCTATGTGCATATGATGATGATGCGGGTTTGAAAGTTTGGGTGTTATGGTGACCATCCTGCCGTGTCATGTGTGACGGCCCTGATCATGTGCTCAGAGCTCCGTGTGCGCCGCCTTCTCCTCCGGCATTGCTGCTGCTGCCTCGGCCTCCTCCGCTGCCAGTTCGGCAGCTTCCGCCACCTCCTCCACAGCCACCGGCGCCTCCACCTCCGCCGCCTCCACCTGCACAGGCTCCGCCTCCGCCTCCGCCTCCGTCACCACCGCAGTGGGAGCGGGGGTGGGGATGGGGGCTGACTCCACCGCGGCGGCGGGTGTAGCGGGTGCCCTGGGGGTGGCGCGCACCTTGGTGGTATAGTTTGCATAGGTCGGCTGCAGCGTGAGCGCGCGGCCGAGGGGCAGCAGGAAGAACTCCGCAAAGGTGTACGCAGAGGGCGGCAGCACCGACAGACGCACCTGCCATGCATGTCCGACACAGCAGATGAAACCCACGTCAATAGCACGACACGACACGAGATGAACATGGCGGCGACGCATCACGACAAAGTACGGTACGTGTGTGTTGGCTCACATGGCTCACGTGAGCAGCATGGAAATCCAACAGGCTTCTGCCATGACACGCAATGGCCATACAGGGCCAGTGAGCGAGCCAGGGTCCTTCCGCACGCCCGCACGGTGCAACGGTCGAATGGGGGGGGGGGCGTGAGCGTGTCAGGTAGCGAGGCTGTTTTGGCCACACAGACGATACCGACAAGTGATTTGCTTGCTGTATCAGATGGTCTTGTTGCAAAAGCTGGTACAAGTGATGTTGATGCGAAAAAATAGCGGGATGATATCGATCTGGACACAGCGAATCGCACGCACACACACAAGTAACGCCTATACGCTGACGCCAAGGGTTACATGTGTGATCTGCTCTCACCATTCATGTGTGCGTTTGCGTGTGGCACGTGCGCATGCTGTGCACGTTGCAAGTGGTGGCTGCCACAGTGCATGGTATTCTCATCTAGGTCAGGCAAGCAGAGGCTGCATGCCAGGAGGAGATGAGATGTGCCCCCGAATGCACGAGCAACTGTTCAGTACGTTCGGGCAATCTCAACATGCCCGCAGCCCTGCAAGCACTTGGTTGAGGACATCACACTTGGCATGAGACACCTAGGTTGCACTTAACCCAGACCTGCGGTGCGTACTCGTAGGGCAGTGGAGTGCGCTCACACACGTAGGCACTAAGCGGGAAAAGCCAGAGAATGCAGAAATGACCTGCTTGATGCACGACTCGCGCACCCACCTTGAAGTGCGTCAAGGTCATAAGTAGCTGAATTGGATTGACGCGGTCAGCTCCCTTGATGTCGTTGGCAAGGGCTGCTAAGTTCTCGTAGAGCGACTCACCCCGCATCCCGCAGGGCGTCAGGGTGATTTCAGCGGTGACAGGCGAATCTTTAGCGTTCCAGTATGTGTGTGGTAACCCTGAAGCACCAGGAGCACAGGTTGGGAGCAACAAGTCAAAACCCTGATGTAGGCAGAGAGCTGCCGAAAAAGTGCGGGGCACTGCGGGTCGCCAGCAGAAAAGGGCACGTGACCAAGACACTACGCTTGAATCACGTGGGTGGAGAGCATTGGGCTTTGCTGCACAACAAGCACTTGCTTATCACCTCGCTACGTACCTGCAGGAATAGTGACTGTCTCGCCTGCACGAACGACGGACTCGGTCCCATTCAACGAAACTCCAAGGCTGCCCTCCACAACCTTGAGCTGCTTTGCCTGTTCCTGGTGGTAGTGCATAGGAAAGCTGCCTGGCTTGCCTGCAGTCAACCGATTGACCAAAAAACAGTCAAGCGCTGAAAGTGAAAGTGCGCTAACAGTGCGGGTCATAAGATCCCCCACAACACGGATAGCCGAAGTTTGCACACATCATGCTTTGGAACCGAATTCACTTAGGTGCACTCCAACGATGAACCTGTTTAAGTGCCAGCAAGCGGAAGCAGTTGCCAAGGCAGCGCGGCGTCTTACCAGCGTAAAAGCCAGAAGCACCGGCCCCAGGTTGATAGATTTCGATAGTGCAGAACCTGCCCTGGTTGTACTCTCCCCTTGACAGCACTGTGTACCTGCGTTAGGCCGTTTGCACCTCGTGTCAGGTGATGCACCTGGGTCCACCTGCGATTCTCATCGGTGGTACAGTAAGACGTAGAGATATAGCTGGACTAGCATATGGACAGCTAACCTGATGGTGTTCTGCTCCCTAGAGTCCCAAACTCCCTCATGCTGGGAAAAGTTCGTGCGCGTCGCCTTGCTGATCAGGAACCGAAACACAAAGCCGATGGTGACGATGACGGCGATGAAGAAGGGTGAGGCAAAGGTAGCGCCCAAGTAGCCCACTGTGACCACCTTCTTCTTCGGCTTCTTCTGGGCCGCACCTGCCGCCGCTGGAGCGGGCGCCGCTGATGGTGCGGGTGCTGCAGCGGCGGCAGCGGCAGAAGCCGCAGGCTCAGATATTTCAGTGGACATCATCAGCAGATGAAGTCTCACAGCAAGTGATAAATACTCGTTGTGTAAGCAGTCCTGTGGCAAGTTCAGGCCACTATATCTCCACAAAGGTCAACCGCGGGAGTGTAGCGCATGCTGGGCTGCAGGGAGGGATCTGAATCACACCAGTGTGTTTCGGCAGCCTCCCCATGCATTAGCTTATAGCGATGCTCCAAGCGATGGAAGTCCTGAAGCCTGGCAGCGTGCTCACAGCGCAGTCACAGCGCAGCCCCGCATACTGGGCGTGCATGCTTGTGCCCCTCACGGCGCCGCACAATGTTCGGCGCACAGCAGCACCCCTGTGCCAGACATGCACGCCGTTCAACGATGCAAGTTCAGCTGTATGCTGCCAGGCACTATCGGGTCCTGCGCATGAAGTGAGGCTACGCAGTGGGCAGGGACGCGCCGAGTGATTTCTCATGACTCCCGCTTCCTGCCTCGTTGCAGGGTCCTGCATTTCAAGCGGCCCCTTCTGTGCATATGTTCACATGCCGCCTCATGACATTACAAGTATAATCAACCTGATAATCACCCCATGGGTAGCATGCGGGGCCTGGGCATCTGCCCCAATGCTGGATTTGAATCACTGCATTGTACTGTGTGCGTCCGTCTTGTTGCTGGTATGCTTCATAAGTACCCCGCTGCACATTCAGATGCTGACAGTAACGCTTTCTGCCTGACTTCCGTAAACACACTAGCGCTTTCACATTTGCACAACAAATCATCACCTTGACCCAGGTGGACAGAGACGCAGCAGTAAGGCAGCAGGTCAGGCGGGCGAGCTTGGTCTTTGTGCCTGTATCTCTTTGCTGCGGCGAACAGCTGGCGGCGCGAAGGGGAGGGCCGCACGTGTGCGCTGGTACGTGCGTCTGATGAGACCCTTTCAAGGAACCAGGACCGTGCGATGTCCTTGTGGAACGCTTGTAATTTTCAGTTTCTTCCAGTGTCATGGCGCCTATGTCACCGTTCAAGCACCGTTGCTCAGTTGCTCCCTGGCTTAGGCATACCACAAAACGTTATCAATTTTGCTTGGGAAAAAGCGTGGCTGCCTCATCTGAGGCTTTTTCATTATTTCAACCGTCTCTTTGTGCTGTCCACATCGACCCGCCAGGGACCACGCCGAGGTGTGTTGGCTTTCGCTGACGACATCTACGACGGGTTCCGCACGTCTGGTCAACTGGTTGTTGTTGGTCAAGGTGAATAGCACACAACAGCAGGAGTTCACTGAGTAAAATACTTCCAGGGTGGCACTGTCCGCCTCCTACTGCGTACCTACGTATGCACGCTCAGGTTCGCATATCACCAGCACTGTGCAACACAGTCATGCACGCACGTGCGTACGGACAGCAACTGTTGCAACATGTGTCGTTTCAAGAGGCTGTGCTTCCAGTGTGTCAGACTTGCTTGTCCGTGCGCTTGCCACCCCAACCCCGGTTCCCCAACGTTTCCCCAGCGCACGCGCTTTCAGCGCTTTTCTTACCCACCCGCCTGCCTTGCCTGTTGCTCCTGTCTGCACTGCTTGTGCCTGAACTTCAGACTCTGCCTAACCCATCACATACTTCTGGCTTGGCCCACGACGCCAACACATGGCGACCACCGATGATACACATCACACGCCACAGCTGGATGCTGCTGTTGCTGCCACCTCTCCCTTCAGCCGCTTACCGAACGACGTAATGGAGCTCATGCTCTCACCCCGCTGCGCAAACAAGGGCGTGAGGCTGGTGTGCAGACGCTGGCGCGATTGCTACAGCCATGGGGTCACTGCCATGCGAAGCAGCAACCTGCATGATCTTATCGTGGCCCTCTGTGGCCTCTCAGAGTGGCCAGGTCCAGGTCCTGATCAGCTGCTCCCTTCCTCATTTACACATCTCAGCACGTTTGAGGTGAAGTGGGTGCACCTTGGTGGCACAGCTACCACGGCAGCGCTTGCCTGCTTGCAGCGCAGCCCCCATTTGCACGCCACCCTGACATGCCTTCACGTCGACTTCAACGGATGGGAACGTGAAGATGCTGCGGCACAGGCCGCTTGTGCGTCAGCGCTGGTGGCGCTTGTTTCCGAGCTGTCCAGCCTGCGCACCTTGGCCTTGAGGTGGCATGACTGTCGAACAGAAGCAGACGTTGCCCCTACCATCATGGCGCTCCAAGCGCTGCGCTGCCCTTCCCTGGCCACCCTAACGCACCTGGACTTGAGCTATTGCCGTTTGAAGGACCAGCATGCTGAGGAGCTCAGCCAAGCGCTGCTCAGCTCAACTCACCTTGCAGGCCTGACGCGGCTGAACCTGGCCCGCAATGGCTTCTCAAATGCCGGTTGGCAGGCACTGGCGGCAGGACTCGCAGCGGCCACGCACATGTCATGCATCCAGCACATGGACCTGTCAGATAATTTATTCGCTGGTCCTTCATGCCCCTTGACCCATATCATGTCCGTATCCAACGTCGTGTCCTCGCTCACCAGCCTGAGCCTGGCGCATTCGCGATATATGGCGGGATGCGGCATCTACACGCTGTGCAAGCAGCTGCAGCGCACACGCTTCTCTGGCCTGCGTGAGCTGGACCTTCAGGGCTGCTCAGCGATGGAGTATGCGCCGCATCGGGCAGCGCCCGTGGTGCGCGTGCTCACGCGCTCAGCGCACGTCCGCCTCACCAAGCTCAATCTTGCGCACACAGAGATGAACACAAGCGCGGATGTTGTGGCGATGCTGCAGCAAGCCAGCCACCTGCATGGCTTGACGGAGCTGCACCTTCCCACAATATTTGGCCCGCCGGCTGATATTGCAGAGGCGTTTCACGCACTGATGGCCGCCACCGGCTTCAGCGCACTGAAGGTGCTGAACATGTTCCAGGGTCCCGAGCTGTCGGGGCCGGCAACGCAAGCGCTTGTTTCGGTGCTGCAGGCCAGACACCTGAGCAGCCTGACAGGGCTGCACCTGCATGGCTGCTTTGAGGATTGGCAGGGCGTGCGGCCGCTCATGGAGGTGCTTGCGGACGCTTTCACCACCAACCTCACCAGCCTGCGTGAACTTCATGTCGAAGACTATGCACCATCAGAGTCTACGGGGCTGCAGGTGGCAGGATGCGCTGTGCTTTCATGCACGATGCTGAGCGGGCTGACGAAACTGCATGTGCGGGCCTCGGCGGTGGTTGACAGCTTGAGGCAGTTCTGCACGCTGCTGCCCAGCGCCCGGCATCTGTCATCGCTGCAAGAGCTTCACCTCGTCTACGACAGTGATGACCTCAGCGACGATTGGTGTACCTCTGCCAGCGGGGTGTTGGGCCCCGCTCTGCGTGCCGCTACCGGCCTGTCGCGCCTGCGCACGCTGGCGCTGCGCGGTACGGCTTGTTACGGGAATATTAACGGCATGTGGTCGCTGGCTGAGGCGCTGCACGCCTCAACACACCTAGCCGGGCTGCGCTGCATGCTTTTGCATGCTGACGTACTGCAAGTGGCTTGCGTGTGCCAGTCCACACCGCACTTAGAAGACATGCAGCCCTTTGTTGTCGATGACTGAGCACATGTAAGCACCATCTGTGGTGCGTATAATGTGTAGTACACTTCTATAATGTGTAGTACACTTGCTTTGCATTATACACGTGGCACGTAGTCCAGGCCCTCGCATTGCACACTGACTGACTTGTGGGTTGTACTTCATTAGCTATGTACCACAACCAAAACCACAAGTGGTCTGCAGAGCTATAGTTGCCCTGCTGCGTGATCCACTGGCCGTGTCACTCATTGCACTAGCGTGGTGACTGGGTTGCGCTGCGGTACGTTGCGTGTGCACGGCGCACATGTGCCTGCTGAAGGTGTTGTTGAGGCGTGTGGCGATTGCGTGCAGGGTGACCCTCCACTGCACCCAGCAGTGACGCTCCACATTCACTCCAGCGCTCCTACTTGACCATATGTTTCCGTTGTTGTTGGCAGGTCAGCTACGCCTGGTGTGATTTACATGACATGAACCCTGTCCCTAAACCACTCCCTGGCACACCGTCCCCTCGCCTAAACCCTAAACCCTAAACCCTAAACCACTCCCTGGCACAACCTCCCCTCGCCTAAACCCTACACCCTAAAACCCACCCTAAACCACTCCCTCGCACACCGTCCCCGCTCCTACACATTTGCTTGCTGGCCCCATGGGTACCGCTTTCTGACGCACTTGTTGCCTTTCGCGATGGCATTCGGCTCCGTCCGATGCATGCCATGCACAAACTTGCTGAGACGTCAGCCGCTGCCGTGTTTACCTAGCTGGATGCTATATTGATTATATTGATCAGCTAGCAGTTCAGGGCCGGTTGGCCGCGGTTGTATGCATCGCTGCACAACGATGCAGGACGGCTATAGGCGCACCTGTTGCTCGCTCAGGTCACTGCTGCTGGCACCCATGTGCACCCAGGATGGGCTCCCGCAATCTCGTTAGTTGTATGATGCCATTTTATATAAGGTGCCGGCATGCTCCCTCCAGATGGGGACCTGGCGACCCAATGATAACCTAGCTAATCACATAGTGGTGTTCTGTCAAGCGTTCACCGCAGCGTGTAAAGACCCCGATAAGCCATGTGTGGCACAACGGGGGAGCCATGCTGGCAGCACCAGCTACACCAGCGTGTTGCGCCACTGGTTGCGCCGGCAGGGACACACACTGCATGCGCTCGTTAATGCATGCTCTGGTAGTCTACTGCAGCCATGCACTGATGCAGTCATGCACAGCATTGTCCCTCCAGCACTAGTGGCGCAACGCAGCTAGCGCCTCTGTCATTGTGTAAAGCCGTTTGCCGGTTTCATATGCGCCATGCACCATGCGTTTGACATGCGGGATGGCGGGTTGGGTGTTGTCCAGGGAAGTCAGGCACCCCCGGTCCATGCACGTGCAGTACATACACGATGCATCTAATAATCCATCTACACCTGTTTGTGGATGTGCCAGCTGCAGGATGTGCCACCTGCATGGTGGCATCACTGGCATGAAATGAGCAACACTACTTTGTGTGGCTACTGCTGTGCCATGCTTGATGAAACGAGGAGAATGCCACAACCAGCGATGTTGTAGTTCTGTTGGATGCAACATGGGGTATCGAATCTAGCGCAACGCGCACGCCACTTTACTTGCTGCCACACATCCCATGGTAGATGGGATTCCCGCTTGAGCCTGTGGTGAGGATGCAGGAGGGGCAAGGAGCGCTTCAGTCTACGAGCAGGCGGCACCTACAGGTATGAACATGAAGGTGTCCTCAACCGACTGGCGCCATTTGGTGTAGCTGCTAACATAATGCGGTGTGCCGCTTTCGACCCAACTGCACCACAGAAATGCCGCACGACCATGCACACAATGTGCATATGATCGTTGGATAGGTGGCAAGGCGGATGGTGAAACTGAGAACCAACCGCAAAATGTGTGTGGGGTTTGCGATTCGGATTTACGGTGGCCGCGCGGTTCTGCGGCCGTCTTCCTTGCAGCCCTGTGATATTCCCTCTCTAGATACAGGTCTGCCTCACATGGTTGCAGACCCAACACTAACTACACAACCAACCCTGCTGCGTTGTGTTGGGCGACCTCACTGCTCTTCTCATACGGTGACGGCGATTCTAGGACTTCGTGTATGCAAGGCAGTTGCTGCTAGTTGCACTGTGGATCAGGTGAGGACAAACATTGAGAGTGTCTTACTTGTATCACGTTGCTGAGCGCACTGCTGATCGTGGTGTTTGATGATCCGTCTAGCCCGTCAGCGTCAGCAATCCTCATAAGCGGCCGGTGCATCTGCCTGTTAGCACGGTTGCAGGAATGTTCCCTGACTGCTATGCAGCGCTCCTCCTGCGCTTGTCTTGCACGGTGCTGCTTTCTCTGCAGTTCAACGCAACTGAACGCATTCGACTGTGACATACTGACATGTCACAGTCACACACCCGTGTGACACGTCGTTTCGCCAGGCCCTCAGGTGTGTGGCCTTGTGCATAAAACGGCACTCGTCGGCTTGAGCATGGACACACGCACATGTTATTGCACACTGCTAGGTTAAACTGTACTTGCATCTTGTTATGCCTCAAGAGCGCTCCAGCAGCTTGCCACTGACTCGACGATCGAGACCACGCACTCCTTCCTGGTGTGATTACCTACATACTGACATACATCTGTAGGGTTGCTGTGGTGAATCGTTGTGCTGGGTCACAAGTTGAACACCATGAGCAAACTGTACGCTACCCCAGGTTCGCTCTTCGATTGGAGATAGGGTGGATGCACTGATGGCGGCGTATATTTATGCAACGCGTGAACACGCGCTGACGAGTGCGTGACCTGCTGTCCTACAGCGCATATCCAGTACAGCACGTATCCAGTACAGCGCAGCTTCCCGTACAGCGCAGTTTCCAACTGATTGCTATGCAGTAGGCGTGGCTATGTGTTGCCAAGCTGCTTGGTGAGAACTCTTATGATGCTTAC
>BDDA01000195.1:0-10534 GCA_001662385.1 Chlamydomonas asymmetrica | reverse complement strand
CCCCCCCAACCCCACACCCACACCCTTCCCCCCTCGTGCCTCACCGCGCCTTTTCTGCCGTGAATATTTCAGTGCTTGCAGATACCCGCGGACGCTGCCTAGCCCTTCACACACTATTGCCTTGGCCACCAGCAGCACACAAGCGACCACATTGGGCGTCAAGCCATGGCTGATACTGAGGCTGCACCACACACGCTACAGCTGGACGCTGCGGTTGCTGCCGCCTCTCCCTTCAGTCGCTTACCGAATGACGTAATGGAGCTCATACTTACGCCCCGCTGTGCAAACAAGGGCATGAGGTTGGTCTGCAGGCGCTGGCGCGATTGCTACAGTAATAGAGTGACCGCCATGCGCAGCAGCGCCACTCCAGGCAGGTGGCCGTCACCACCTATGGGGAGCCCTGGTTGCGTATAGTACGTCTTGATCGGCTGCTCCCTGCCTCATTCACCCACCTGCACACATTTGAGGTGAAGTGGGCGCACCTTGGCGGCGCAGCAACAACGGCAGCGCTTGCCTGCTTGCAGCGCAGCACACACGCGCACGCCACCCTGACAAGCCTTCACGTTAACCTGAACGGATGGGAACGTGAAGATGCCGCACCACAGGCCGGATGTGCGTCAGCGCTGGTGGCGCTCGTCTCCGAGCTGCCCAGCCTGCGTACCTTGGCCTTACGATGGCATGATTGTCGAACAGAAGCAGACTTCGCCCCTACCATCATGGCGCTCCAAGCGCTGCGCTGCCCTTCCCTGGCCAGCCTTTTGCATCTGGACGTGAGCCATTGCTGTTTGAGGGACCAGCACGCTGAGGAGCTTGCACAAGCGCTGCTTAGCTCAACTCACCTTGCAGGCCTGATGCGGCTGAGCCTGGCCCGCAATGGCTTCTCAGGCGTCGGCTGGCGGGCACTGGTGGCCGGGCTCGCAGCTGCAACGCAACGCACATGTCGTGCATTCAGCGCATGGACCTGTCAAGCTTTGGTTTCGACACCCTGCGTTCGCCTTCACCCACATCGTGTCAGTACCCCACATCATGTCCTCGCTTACCAGCCTGAGCCTGGCAAATTCAAATTCCACACCAGGGTATGGCATCTACGCACTGTGCGAGCAGCTGCCGCATGCAGTCCTTCCACGCCTACGGGAGTTGGACTTCCAGGGCTGCTGTCGCACTAGCGAGGATTCAGAGTTTTGCGCAACGCCTGTGGTGCGCATGCTCACCAGCTCAGCGCACCTCCGCCTCACCAAGCTGAACCTCGCGCACACCTGTATGGAGTCCAGCGCAGGCGCTGTGGTGATGCTGCAGCGAGCCAGCCACCTGCATGGCTTGACGGAGCTCCATCTGCCTGTAATATGTGGGCCGCCAGTAGAAATTGCGGAGGCGTTCAGCGCACTGGCGGCCGCCACCGGCCTCAGCACGCTGCAGGTGCTGGACATGTTCCAGAGTCCCGGCTTGGCATGGCCTGCAACGCAGGCGCTTGTGTCTGCGCTGCAGGCCAAGCACCTGGGTAGCCTGACACAGCTTCACCTACACGGCTGCTTTGAGGATTGGCAGGGCGCGCTCCCGCCTGCTGAGTTGTTTGCGGACGCTTGCACTGCCAACCTCACCAGCCTGCGGGAACTTCATGTTGAAGACTATGAAAACTGTGAAGATGCTGAACCATCCGAATTTATGGGAATGCATGTTGCTGTGCTTTCCGGTACGGCGCTTACAAGGCTGACGAGTCTGCATGTTCGGGCCCTGGCAGAACTGTACAGCTTGTGGCAGTTCTGTGCGCTGCTGCCCAGCGCCCGCCACCTGTCATCGCTGCAAGAGCTTCACCTCGTGTACGACACTGAAGACTTCAACGATGAAGATGAATGGTGTACCTCTGCCTGCGGGGTGCTGGGCCCTGCACTGTGGTCCGCTACGGCCCTGTCGCGCCTGCGCACCCTGGCGCTACGTGGGACAGGGTACTATGGTAACATCAACGATACCATGCCGCTGTGCGACGCGCTGCAGGCCTCAACACACCTAGCCGGGCTGCGCTGCTTGTCTATAAATGCTGATGCGACGCAGCTGGCTTACGTATGCCAGTCCACGCCGCACCTTGAGGACGTTCGCCTCTTTGTCGTCGATGACTGAGCAAATGCAGCCATCATGGTCATGGTTGGCATGGGAATGTACCGTCTATGGTGCACGCATTCGGTTGCTGCCAGTACACGCGTGGCATGCAGGGTCCAGGTAGGCCCTCGCTCACTGCACGATGGCTTACTGGTGGGTTGTGCTTCAACACCCATGTATACATGCAGCATGCACCACGACCAGCACAACAGACAATCTATCTGCAGCACTACAGCTGGCCCGCTGCGTGATCCGCTGGCTGTGTGACGCACTCAGTGACTCACTGCACTAGCGGCTGGAGGTGTGTGGTTCATCCATGTGCATCACTATCACATGCCTGCTGAAGGCATGTGTTAAGCCGTGCAGCGTTTGCGTGTAGGATGGCAGGACACAATGCAGCACACACTCAGGAGTCAGGACTGGGCCGTCGTGTCATGCTGTCATCACCAGGTCATCACCAGGTCATCACCAGATCCGCTGTACGTTTGTTCCACAGCTGCACTACCGGCTCTGCATCTGTGGTGGCCTTGTTGCAAAAGTTGTTGGTCATTGGGTACCGTGCTGCATTAGTTGTGCAGCGGTAAGCTTTCAGCGCCACTGTGGTGTGTAACGACGCTCATAGGCCAGCCATTCGCGGCACCAGCGGGGGCATGCTGGCACCGATGCGATCTGGCAGCGCAATGTTGCGCAGGCAGCGATATGCACAGCCCATGCTCACTGCTGCTACTGTTGCATTCGCTAGTGCAGGCATTCACAGCAGAACCCCTACAGCATCAGCGCTGCCAGCACCTGCATGTGCAGCAATCAGCCGGATGTGTATTCCGAATGCAGGCTTGAGTGTTACTGTCAGGATGAGTCACACGCATGCATACTTCGCCGGTGCATACATCTACAACAGTGCAGCCGCCACCTGCATCTTGGGCATCGATGATCAACGCTACTGAGGTAGCCTAGCTAGATACGTAGATAGCCATACCTACCCGATGCCTGCTGAGTACCTGCGTGTCTACCAAACAAATTGAGCGCATGATTCATGTAGCTGACTAAGCGATGTTGGACAGCGCACGAGGCACGTCAGTGGTCAACTCCACTTGTTGCTAGACGTCCGCCATGAGCCTGGCTGTGGTCAGGATGCGTGGCGAGGTGCGTGGCGGCAAAAAGGTGCTGGTAGCTGATGGCGCCATTCACAGCTGACTGTTAAAGAATCTGTCTCCTGGCATGGTATGGTATGGTATGTTACATCCGGAGCGTGTCAGCCAAAAGGCCCATGCTGCCCCCAAACGGGGACCGGAAGACAGGGAATCGGCTGAACAGCCTGGGCACATGGCGTGCCGAAGAGCCACAGGGGGGCTCAGTGCACATCAGCATCATGCAGGGTGGCGTGATACCGTTCATTGATGTACCAAGCAACATGGCATGTGATGAGGAATGGCCGGAGGCGCAGGCCCCTGTCCTGCCCCCCCGCCCGCCTGCCGTCACTCCTTGCTGCTACCCGACTGCACCGCATGACCGTCATGCGCTCATCGGTGCCATTGTTTTGCAGCACGGATTTGTTAGCTTCATGTCAAGGACCGGCCAGGCGGTGCACCATTAAACTTGGGTGGGTCGCAGGCGGCAGCATGCGCGCTTCTTTCTTGCATAGCGGTGAGCACGCTGATGAGGCTGCATGTTCGGGCCCTGGCAAAGCTGGACGCCTTGAGGCGGTTTTGCGTGTTGCTGCCCAGCGCCTGGCATCTGTCATCGCTGCAAGAGCTCCATCTCGTGTACAACACTGAAGACTTCAACGACGAATGGTGTACCTCTGCCTGCGGGGTGTTGGGCCCCGCTCTGCGTGCCGCTCTGCATGCCGCTCTGCATGCCACTCTGCATGCCGCTCTCCATGCCGCTCTGCATGCCGCTCTGCATGCCGCTCTGCATGCCGCTCTGCATGCCGCTCTGCATGCCGCTCTGCATGCCGCTCTGCGCGCCGCTACCGCGCTATCACGCCTGCACGCGCTGGCGCTGCGTGGGACTGGTTCTTACTGTAACATCTATCAAAGCCCGGCTGCCATTGGCGTTGTGCGATGCGCTGCAGGCCTCAATACACCTAGCCGGGCTGGTGTTGTCTGTGGCCGGTGCTTGTAATTCATCGGTTGCGTTGCATTACAGGCATCACCCAGTCCAGGCCCTAACACGCTGCACAGTGCGTGACTTGTGGCTTGTGATTTGGCACCAGATACAAAGGATACACCCCACATCGCACAGACTGTCTGAAGCGTTGCAAATGCGGCGCTGCATGATTCGCTGGCCATGCAACTTGAGGTCAATTTATACATGCACCCTGTTAGTTTAGGCATCGACCCTCTTATAGGTTAGGCATTCCTGACCCGGTTAGGCATCCAACACAACCTGCCTGGTTGCGTGTTGCTGCTGCATTCACACATGGGACAATGCAGTTCATAGCAATGTCACAATGCAAGGCGTATGCATGCCTCGACCATCTCATACGGTAATGCATCCCTGGGCGGTCTGCACTCGATGGTTTGAAGCACTAACCTCGCACCAACGCACACGCTCACTGGCGCGGCGTCCGCGCCGAGGCTTCATCCTGCTTCATGTTCGAGTCAATCATACTGTCAGGGTCCCAACTACGATACTTGAGTTTGGGTAGGTTGGCAGCAACATTGAATTACAGGGGCTTAAGTGCATGCTTCCAGTTGTCGTGACTACTTGTGATTGGCGGCCAGAATGCGTCGGATGCTCAGCATCTATCACCTAAGCGCGAGACCTCCGAAGCTTGCAAACCTCGGGCACACACATGCTGAGCCAAGGCACACAAAGCATGCGCGTTGAGAGGTGCAGTGCACGCACACCCCTCCAGCAACACAGCATTCTCGGAGAGGTGCCACCTCTCAGCCACAGCACGAGGCCATTGCATGCCCAGCGACACAGCGCGTGCAACTGCAGGTCCTGTCAACCACCTCTCAGACTGTAGTTGCCATTTCCGCCCAGCGGGCTTCTGCCATGTCGGTCGCTGACGCCCAGCAGTCTGCAGCCAGCGCCCAACAGGCTGCCGCCTCTGCACAGCTACCTAGCCGGGTGGTGTTACTGCTCGCCATGGCAGTGCAGGCTGCCTGTCCATGTGAAGGTTGCAGTCTCCGCCACTGGCTCGTACTCGTTTACCTGGGTCCCAGCAGCACATTGTGCATCCAAGAAGGCTGCTGTCTGCTTGCGGTGCTGACGGCTGCATGGATGCCAGGCACGTGCCGGCAGCGTTGATGCCAGTAGGCGCTGCAGGCGCACAGGTGACCCCACGTGCAATGTCGATGTTCACAGCGTCAGCTGCCACTCCTGCCGCGACCAACCCTCTAGACACGGCCAGTGAGGGCGAGGGAGCGAGACACGGAGACCCATGCGGCTGTGGCACGTCCTTGTTGGGCGTGTTGGCGATAATCGGCGGCTCAAGTTGCGCTCCTGCAGGTGCAGCCTGCTGCTGTTGTCGGGCCGGTCACGTAGGCCTTGCCCTGCGCTGGTGGCCAACTGAGGGGTCCTGTATTGGACATATCCGCGGTATCTGCTTCTGCTGCGGGTGGAATCGCTCCGTCTGCGTCTGCTTGCTGGTGAGCAGCCTCCTGTGTTGCGCGCTCCCGCCTTGCTGCCGGCGCACTGCTGGTGGCGTCAGTGAAGGTGGCGGCAGTCGTGTGGAGCGCCACCTGTGGAGCGCCACCTTGTACTCTGGGTCGCAGCAGCGTGCTGCGCTCTTGCATGTGCCATTGACTGCCGTGCCGTTGAACAACATTCCGCAGCTGCCCGGATCACCAGGCGCGGCTGGTGGCGCTGGCCGAGCAGCAGGCAGCAGTGACCTAATCGGCATCCTGTGCCGTCCGCCGCGGTGGGGTCAGTGAAATCAATTGCTGCGCAACCTTCAGCCGCCCATGGCGCAGGCCTGCCAGCAGGCACCGGTGGCTGCTCGGCCAGACCATGCATGACAGAGCCGACGCATGAGCGTCCGGGAACGCCGAGCTGTCACATCCCCGCGGCATGCCATCTGCTGCAACGGATTCAGCGGCCGCCTTAGCTGCTTAGCGGCCTCGGACGCGGGTGGCTGCTGGTGTGCTGTAATCGTAAGCTGCCGGCGCTTCGTTTCCGTCTGTTTGGACCTGGTGACGACGAAGAGCCTCCCGCAGGCAGAGCGAAACAAGGGCGTGACTGAAGCCTATACACACACGCTGCAGCCAGGCACCCTTGTTCTGAACCTGCCGCGCTGGTCTATGCAGAGCAACAGCGCACAACCGTTGCTGCTGTGTGCTGCTGTCGCTGCTGGGAAGCTAGGGGTGAAGCCTGCTGCCGCTAGACAGGGTGCAGACGGTGCTGCTACTGCCACCGTCTGCTGGGAAGCGCAAAGAACTCAGATAACTCCAAAAGCCTTACAGCTCTCTCTCTCAGTGTGTGTGTGTGCGTGTCATCCTAACATAGGAGCCATCACAGCCAGGCCCCTGGCCGTTGTGGCAGTGTTTAGCTCTGTCTGAGAACGGCAGAGCTAGCACCTATATGCTCGTCCAAACTCCCGCCAAAATGCGCATGACAAATGCTCATCATGCTGCTGAGCATGCCTCAGGCAGGCCCGCTTGCTAGCCTTGCTGGCCTGCCCCATAACTATGCCAGTCCCAACGCAAACGATACACACACGCAAAGCAGCCTGACACAGTGCAGGTCCATACGCGCTGCAAATTCAATCACCGTGCCTGCTTCCGCGTGGGTTTTGGCATGGTTCACATGCTTGCGTTGGTGGCAACTGAATATCACTGGTCCCACCAGTCAAGGCGCACTGTCACTCAAGGCATTATTCCTTACCGGCTCGTGGCAGCAACGCAACCCAGTCGCACCTGACTTCTACCCCAGGGCCAGCATGCCGGAGGTTATACAAACAACACAACACCGTGTACGTGTGCATGTAAGTGGGCAAACTGGCTCATAAGTAAAGAAACAAGATGTACTAAGGACAAGCGCACCTGTGGCGGGTGCACGCACATATGAAGTACAAGTAGGGCAGGGCACCGTAGGACTCGCCAACGACGCGCGTTTATGTTATGCTCGCTTCACCGTGTCGAGGATGAATATCACGTGCTCTTCGAATGTACGGATTATAATGATATACGTCAGGCCCACAGTGGTGTGTTTCCAGCTCGCATAGCGCAGCGAAACCCCGTAGCATATATCACGTACGGCATGCGCTGTGTCCTTGACCATGCTGACCAGCGATGGGTTGCGTAAGTTGTACACACAATTTGCATCAGGCTGTCATGGCTTGATCCTGCCCTCCCTCTCCACTCTCTCCCATGCATACGTGCGCGCTCGAAATCGGCCGCTGAGGGCGGCCTTGGGCCTCTAGCTAGCTGGCCGAGTGTACACAACAACAACTAAACAAAGTTGCATGTTGCATGCAAGGCATCCTTTTTATTCCACAGCTGCCATGGATAGCAAATCATGACGTTTTCCCGCACACGCCCCCTCCAGCCTCGTGCACAACGAATGCCACGCCCAGTACTGGTGGAAACTATCGTGCAGCAACCGTCATCGCCTCATCGGAAGTATGCACACGGTGGATTGGAATACATGATACAGCCCATCCGAAAGCACACACTATTGCACGGATGGATAGATGTGAAAGCCATGAGACTGCCGACCTGTCAATCTGGTCACAAGCCCTGCATGGGCCAAGCCGCATTACCGAAAGGGATCAACATTGCCCCGCACCCAACATTGTACAATCCACCAAACCATCCACGCAAATACCCATGGATGTTGCTGGCACTCATATATGTCATAACCACTTCGGCTTCGCCGCCCACACAACCCACAATCGCACCACAAGTTCCACGACAGATATGGAATATGCCTGGACTGATTGTCATAACAACATGCGATTGCCTTGCCGGTTTACGAATTAGGCAGGGAGCTTGTACTGCAGCACATGGGTCATCAGGTCATATTTACGCGGCAGCTGTGATGGCGGCGTCAGGGGCACGTATATGCCGGTCATACACCGCCAGCGCCTCCTCCTCGCTGTACACCTTGCCCTCATTGTTGATGCCGGCTTGCATTTCGGACGCCACGCGTGCCCAGTCCTTGAACGTGCGGCCCTGCTTGACTGCGGCAGCGGCCACGTCGTAGAACCGCTGCGTGAAGGCGCCCACCTGCTTGCCCTCGCGGCTGCCCAGCTCCGCCAGGGAACGGCCCCAGTCAGGCGCGTGCGCCGCAGCAGCTGCAGCGGCCGCAGATGCAATGTCCATGGCGGCTAGCTGATCGCCGTCATCGTCATCGTTAGCGTTGCTGACATCGTTGGCCTTGACTGCATCTGCCGTCGCAGCTGCTGCTGCTTCCAGCGCCTGCCACTCTGGTGCGGCGAGGTAGAACTGGCCCTGGAGAAATATCGCCAGCGATCGGTGGACAGCAGCAAAGAGGTGTCAGGTTGAACACCCGTGCAGGTGCGTGTGTGGTGATGTGCAAAGATGCAGGTGGTGAAGGTCAGGTAAGCTGCAACGCTTCTCAACATGCACGCACGCACCGCACGCACGGCACGCACAGCATGTTTGTGCACACACACACACACACGTCCTCAAGCAAACATCATGATGCGACCAGACACTGCCATCTTTATCGGCACACACCCGCAACGACATTACTATTCATTTGCAGCAGCCCGGTCATAGAGCACTCACACAAGCAAGCATGCCCTGGCCCCTACCCACCCAGTGCTGGCCCCTACCCCCCTCATGCTGACCCCTACCCTCCCCCATGCTGACCCTTAGCCTCCCCCAGGCTGGCCCCTACCCCGGGGGCCCAGCGCTGGCCCCTACTCACCCAGTGCTTGGCGTCCAGGCCCACGTCAGAGGTGCCACTACTGGGATAGGCCACGACACCATCCACCACCAGCAGCCCGCCCTGGGTCAGCAGTGGAGAGAACGCGCCTTCCGCATGCGCAGTCTTGATGTGCATCACACGGGCCTCCTGCAAGGAGCCATCCACCTGCACCACCAGCAGTGTAGTACCCTCCCTGACACTGTCCGCCATGACTGCGTGACCAGTGGCAGCATCGAGGATGTGGTGGTTTGCGGACAGGGTCAGGCTGCCGCTCAGGCGCTCGGAAGACGAGGACGACGATGATGTATCGATGGTCTCGAACGATACGACGGTATACTGCGGCGTGATGCCCACCATGGCTTTCTTGTACGCGTAGACGCGGCAGGTGGATAGTTGGCCACCAGGCGTGGAGGAGACAGACAATCCATCTCGCGTGTAGAAGGCGGGCTGCCGTACATAGCACTGCACGGTGTCACCAATGCGTAGCTGGGGCAGCGGCACGATCTCCCACAGCTGTGATGCAGCGCTCCGCGGGCGCTGCTGTTGTGCATGGCTGGCGACCAGGCGGCGAGTCGTGGCGGTGCCGGGGAAGCAGACCTCTGCGTTCGCATTGTCAAGGCAGAGCACCGAGGCGCAACACAGCCGTTGGTGAAGGACAGCAGGCGTAGAAGGCGTAGAAAGCGCAAAGTTTGAGCACTGGCGTCGTTTCTTTGTCCATGCGCTGGAGTGAGCTGTGTGTGTTAGCATTTAGGGTGCATGGCTTGAGAGCAGTCAGCCAGTGCATCAACCTCCCTGGAGTACCATGCTCTAATAAGCTGGTCTTATACAAGTGGAGGAGTCCCAGTTCTGTTTCTCGGAGACTTCAGGGCAAGTACTACGTAACACAGAGTTAAGCTGAGCCGACCTACAGTGCAACAGTGTGCACACCAATTGAAGACGTAGCTTGAGCTCAAGAAGACTTGGTAACAGAACAAGATCCACGTGTGCACTGCGTTGGTCATGTGTGAGTAGTGCAGATGCATGCGTTGTGTTGCCCGCGACAGTCATGCTGCTTGCCTGGGGGAGGCGAGGGCGGCGGCGGCGGGGGCGGCGAGGGCGGCGGCGGTGGGGGAGGGGCAACGCACTTGCACTTGCCGCTTGTCTGTGCTGCTGCGTACGCCCCGCAGCCAAACTTTGAGACGGCCTTGTAGTACAGATACGCAAGACCTCGGCAGAGTGGGCGGTAGAGGAGTGGCTGGGTAGCGCAGTTAGCCTTCATGCAGTTGTAAAACGCTGTGTCACATCCTGCCCTGTGCAGAAGCGCAGGCAGCACAGAAACAGAGCGTGCACAACTTTATTCGGCCGCACTAGCCGCACGTGTATACGTGTATGGAAGGGTGGTTGTGACTCATTGTCTCGGGGAGTTGATTGGGGTGCGCGGGTTCAAGGAACACTTCAAGGGACTGTGCCAGCCAGCTATGCTTCACCCTGCAGCTAGTGCTGAGTCCGTGTCTGTGGCGTGCTGCACTGAAGCTCACATCCACTGCAGAAGGGGTGCATAAGAAAGTTTGCGGACATCTATGATGGGCTTTTAGCATGGACCGCCCGCCCCCCCCCG
>BDDA01000194.1:122764-162720 GCA_001662385.1 Chlamydomonas asymmetrica | reverse complement strand
CTGCCGAGCTGGTATGCTGACTCATCGTGGGGTGTAGGATATGACCTACAACGCGAAATGGCCGCTGTGCGGCGAATGGCTCGGGGGGTGAAGGGGTTGAAGGGGGTTGAAGGGGGGCGAGGTTGAAGAGGGGCGGCGGAAGTGGTCAAAGGCCGCCTGCTGGGCGCCCGGCGCGTAGGATGCGTGGACAACCGGCGCGTGGGGTGCGCGGATGACCTGGGTGAGCGCTGCTGTGCTTGTGCGGTAAACGTGAGCTGGCTGGGACCTAGACAGGGTTTGATTCACTGGTACACGAACGCTGTGGGTGTTGGAAAGGGAAGGGCTGATGGTGACGGTGGTGGGGGTGGGGGTCAGAATGAGTTCTGAGAGTAATAGGGCTGTGATGACGAAACCCTGTGAACTTGGACAGATGCAGGAGAATTGATGCTGATGCCGGCGTGCCTAGGTTTTGTGCGTGCAAAGCAGGGCAACGTGCCTCGCCTGTCTGTAACTGAATGAGCAGAATGCACCGCTACAAGTTGTCGTGCTGAAAGGGTGAACAACCCTGAAAACAAGGGTTTGCTGAAGGTCCAAAGTTGGGGTTTTGTGGCAGGTTTCCAGATGCAGCACTGTGCTTTGTGATGGGCTGAGAGTAATGCGGTGGGCGGGTTAGCTGCGTGTTTCTTGAAATATGTGCAAGTGCAACGACAGGCAGGGCGCGCGGGCTAAATGCAAAACAAGAATGCTGGAAAGCTTTGAATGAGGAGTGCTGAGGAATGCTAATAGACAACCTTTGACAGCCTTTCAGGCCAAAGGGAACTACGCCACCGTCACTGCTGAGGTGGTGGAATGGGGAAATGAAGGGGGTCGGCGTAACTTACGACTGTCAGCGGAGGCCAGATAAAACTAAGTGATGAACCAGGGGTTGGTGGCGACGTGGAAGCCTGAAAGGGCAAAGGTCTTGCAGAAGCAGAAGCAGAGCAAGGTCTATCTTGAGGGATGCAGAACGCGCGATCCTTGCTTGCGTGGAATTGCAGTAACGAAAGTCAAGTATGCAGGATGCTGTAGCTGAGTACAGGGACACAGGTAGACAGCGGAGTTTTGGGAGATAAGGGGTACAAAGCAGTCTGATGCCAGACGGGGGGACGTGTGTGTGCAGCTGTTGTGCAGCTGGCTGAAGTGCAGAACACGACCACAGTGATGCAAGGTGCAGCTCAGACTAAGACTGAGCACAGCAGCACTTCAAGATATAAGCACAGCGAAAACCTGTCCAGACAGGGCAAGGCAGAGGGAACACAGATTCTGCACCTTGGGATGGGGGAAACTGATTACACGAAAGCGTGCCAACTGAAGACACAACGGCTGAAGACACAACTGAGGGAGCTGGGCGGGCGCTCTTGGTCGTGCTGGACTTTATAGCTGTGCATGCTGCCAACCGCCTGACAAAGAGCTGAGATGTGACCAGAAGGGTCGTTGACGTAAGTGCGACAAGTGAGCTCAGTAGGCACGAGAGCACTGCAGGTGCAGAGAACAGAGTAGGGCTGAGAAGGTGTGTACACAGCAGTATATATAATGCAAACAGTTAACAGCATGTGCTCAAGCAAGCCCACCATCGCAGTAACAGTCAAGGCCACAAGGCCAAGGCCAAGGCCATCTGGGCAGTTGACCCACATTGGAAGGTGGGCAGCAGCTCGCACAAACAACTGACGTGCTCAGACTAACGCATGCAACGAATTAGACGGCGGCAAACGCTCAGCTGCTGTCGTGCAGCTGTGCAGCGTAGGCATGTGCGCATAGACCAAAGCGCACGGCGCACGGGAACACAGTTGGTGTGAACTGCTACAGAGCGGGTAGCGCACAAGGCCTGTTTAGGCACAGCTCAGGTGCATGTGACCAGCAGACCGTCACACGCTGGCGCATACGCAAGTTAGCACAGACTGAGCGGAGCAATACAAGCCAGGACACGAGTTGGCTAAACAATCGGCCCTGTGGACGTAGGCCTGCTGTGCGGCGTGACATGGGTGCTGCAAAGCCCCGCATCAATTCTCGGGGCGGATGGGAGACAGCGCTGGGGACGCCGGCCGTGGTCATGCCTGCACTTCAGTTGCAATTAAATGTAATGGACGTGACTTTGCGGATGCAGCAGGCAGGATGCGGCAGCAGGGAGGACGCAGGGGGCGATTGTGAATGGCGGGGGCGCCGTGGCGGGCTGCACAACAAGGCTAAGCATTGTTTGCAAGGCGCAACATTGCTGCAATCTACGGATGGATCAAGCGCCATGGTCCGGAACCCAATGCAAGAGCAGATTGCAGATGGCCCGTGCAAAAGATGATCCGGCACTGGGATCCGGTCACGAATTGAATTGCTAGTACATTAAAACCATCGAAGCTCAGTAAGCAGACCATGCACCGTGTAATTGGCATGGACCCTTCTTTGGTCAACGACGCTCACACCACACAGCCGCGACAATGCATGAGTGCGTAATGGCGATATTCTCAGTTGTGATACAAGGATCAACAGGCGGCGAA
Source organism: Chlamydomonas asymmetrica (assembly GCA_001662385.1). Classification (NCBI taxonomy): domain Eukaryota; kingdom Viridiplantae; phylum Chlorophyta; class Chlorophyceae; order Chlamydomonadales; family Chlamydomonadaceae; genus Chlamydomonas; species Chlamydomonas asymmetrica. Next base: position 160,213 of record BDDA01000194.1, on the reverse strand, counting down.
TTCGCAGGCTTTGTTTTCAGGGCACGCTACAGAGGAGACGTATCGCTGGCGGCGTGCGTTGTGCTGCTGGCTGTGTCGCTGCCAGTCCTTCGACGGCTGTAGTGGAATGTCGCCAGCCGATCCAGCCCCTGTCCACGCATGCAAGTCACACGCCATCCACGCAAGCTTCATCAGTCAGGGGTGGCAGCCGGACTGTCACGCACGCATCACGGTCACGCATGCACCACACCAACGGCAAATCAAGCCTGAAACCATCCCTTTTCCCACCCACCACCACCACCACCACCACCTCAGAACGTCTCCATACGGGTAACCTGGGGCTCAGAGTCAGAAATTGCCAACCCACCAACCGTGGGTACTGGTGATGGAAAAACGAGCAGTGACGATAACAACCACGCCGAAACCATGCTGCTTTCTCAATATGGGCTCCGTGCACCTGATTGTTTGCGGCTTGGCCCCATACCGTGTGCCCACATCACCATATGCAGACCCATGCGTTATGCGACTCATACCCAGCCAGTTCAAACAGCAGGTCAAACCTGCCTGGCGTATGAGGTCTGCGCAGTGCGCGCGGCGCTGCTGCGCCAGCGCTCCGCCGGTGAAGGCCAGCGGCAGGCGCAGCGCCAGCCACACGTACAGGTCATACACGCGGTGCAGCTGCTCCAGCTTGCGCAGCTGGCTCTGCAGGGTAGGGCAGGCAGCAGAGCCGATGGAGCGGATGACAACTTATTGACAAGCACGACACGCGACGCGCATGCAGTGGGCACCGGTGCATCCACACAGCGGCATAAACAGCCGTAACTCGTATGATCGGTGACGCAGCCAACCATGCCTGCCTTACACGCACACGCATTGGTCTGACGCTGCACTCGTACACATACATACATACAGTAAACACATGTGCATGGCCTGCATCCCCGCTGCGGCATCCCTGCTGCGGCATCCCCGCAGCGGTATCGCCTGCCGCAACCGCTGCTGCATGATGCCGCACGAGGGTGCACCGCCTCACCTCACACCAGGGCAGGGTCATGGGGCTGTGGTGGATGGCGGTGACGCCCACGACGCCGTCTTGGCAGTACAGCGCGACGAACCGCAGTAGCGCCTCCGCCACCACGAAATCGTCCATGTCGGCAGGAGCTGCGGGCAGTTTGGGGCAGCCACGCAGCAACCAACCCTTACGAGTTGAGCCTGGTAGAGCGGTAAGTGTGAACTCAATCGGGAACCCTGGATGCGCTTTCCACAGCGTAGAGCTGTCAGATGTAACAGGTGTGTAAGGGTTAGAGTTGTCAGGCTCAACAAGGCTTAGGAATTATGCCACTATGGTTGTGGGGCCCAGCAACCTACACACTGTTGCAGAACCGTCCGCACGCCCTCCCAGCGTCTGCGCCCACTCACCGGTGGCAAAGGTCTGCATCTCTTCCGTGGACAGCTGGTCGTCGAGGTGGCGCAGCGCTGACGCGATGCGGTACGCGCCGCTGAAGTCGTTGAACTGGTAGTGCGGGGACAGCCGCGCATGCTGTCAGCGTGGGAGGGAGGAGCGCAGGCAGACGGTGTGGCGTTGTTGGAAGCAGCCGCGAGCACGCGCTATGTGTAATGCATGCACAAGAGTTGTACTTGAGGGAGCAGGTGGACTGTCAGTGCCAGCGAGGCAGGGAGAGGTGCGAGGGAAGGGGAAACGGGTGGGGACGGCTGGCCAGCAGCATAACGGTGCATGACAGCCAAACAGGCATATGATGGTATGAGTGAGAGCATGTCCTTGTGCTTGTTGCAAGTTTGTAACACATTCGCCACGATGCTGTTGAGCTGTAGCCACCACGGCCCGCCACAGCAGAAGGGCTTGACTGTTCAAGCATACTGAGGCATACTGAGGCATACTGAGGCATACTGAGGCATACTGAGGCATACTGAGGCATACTGAGGCAAACTGAGGCATACTGAGGCATACTGAGGCATACTAAGGCATACTGAGGCATACTGAGGCATACTAAGGCATACTGAGGCATACTGAGGCATACAAACAAACGAAGGTCGAGGCAGTGTTCATCCAGGCGACCCTGTGATGCGTCCCCTGGAGCACCACGGCCTGGCGGGCAGCGCTGCTGGCATGCAACACACCTCTGCAAAGGCCAGCATGGACGCCGCATAGGGCCGCTCCGGGTAGTGCGCGGCGTACACCGCCAGCTCCTCAGGCCTGATGGTGGGGAGGCCCCGACACCCGACGCCGGCGCGGGGGGGAGGGGGGGGAGGCACAGAAGCGAGTGGGCATGTTTTGGAAGATGGATCAAAACTATACCACGCATATGCTTACGCTGACGCTGCTTGTTTAAGACGGTTACTTCCTATGCACCCCCTCACCGCTTGCTCCTCACGCCCCTTGGTGAAGCACCCGCACCGGCACCAAAACTGCAGCCATGCAGCTGACAGTCAACGGAAGTGTGGGGGACCAGGCGATCCGCCCTACGACTCAGGCGGCCAGCGACGGTGCTGAGCTAAGCGACTCAGCAGCTCAAGCAGGCCATGACGGTCATGACATCATTGGATTGTGATTCAGGACGCAGGAGCTGTGACGCACCTGGGCAGCAGGCTTGCGTGCGTGAGCTGGCGGGAGGGCTGCGCCATTGCCTGATGCAGCAGCGGGAGGTCGGAGGGGTCCAGGCACGTCACGTAGCCCTGCTCCGGAACCGCACGGATGGCACCGAAACCACAATGGGCACACCACGTCGATGCAAGTACGCATGTATGAGCACACTTGCACGCACAACACGGCATAGTAGAATCAAGTAACCGACACGGCACAGCACCATGACGTGGTTTCGGAGCCCACAAGCGGCAGCAGGCGCCACCGTGACGCCTGCAAGGATGCGCCAGCTTGCTGCCGACCGCATGGACCAACCTGTGGATATGCGCTGCCGTACCGCCCAGCGCGTCCCGCTATTTGCTTCACCTCCGAAGCCTGTGGAGTGGGGAGAGTAGGGAGGCACGCACCGCATCACCACAGAGCCCAGACACCTCGCTTGCCATCGTCAGGTGCAGTCTCTATCCGTACGCATATGCACGCTGCACGTTGCACTGCACGGCCCCACGGGAATCACACTGCATCGCCCCGAGAGCGCCTCTTTCTGACACACCGCAGAGGGAGACTGGAAAAGGCAATGGACCATGTTATCAAATCGGGATAAGGAGTGGGCAGCAAGGCGCCAAGCACATGCACTTGCGAATGTGCATGCAGAGCACCGCAGCAGGCTCGTTGTGGCAACACAACAGAACGCCCATCAGCGAGGGTATGTGACCAAACATATGCTACCTGCACTGCCATGTGCTATGTTCTGTGTCCCGCACATCAGCGCCTGCAATACAGCACCATACCATACCTGAAGCTGGCGGTACTCCGTGCCATCGAATTTGAACATCGATGCCAAGATAACCCTGTTGCGCATGACGAATATTGACGACACACTTGTGTGTGTGGTGGGGGTGGGGGGCCGAGCACAATGCGCATGTTCCCTCACTGTCATGCAATTCTGCGCTTTGCCATGCAAGGACTTTGGCTTGCAGTCAGCGACGTGCTGCATCCCTATGCACCGCAATAAACGCACACACTGCTGCTCTCGTTTAACTGCTGGTGCTGTGCCTCCAAGGTCTTTATGTGTGAGCAAACATGCGTAGAGTTGCGAGTCTCTCACTCCTCACCGCCGAATGTTGAGGTTGAGGCCCATGCCGATCGCATCGCTCGCCACCAGCACCCGCGTGCGGTCGTGCCGCTGCAGGTGCTGCTGAGCCACCAACAGCTCCGCCTCCTGATCCTGACACTGCTGCTGCTGCTGCTGCTGCTGCAGATGTGACTCTGATCGCGCATCGGGCATTGCTGCATTGTTGTCGTGTGGGGGTGGATGCTTTTGTGCTTTTCGGTGGCTGCGCCATTGACGCGGAGGAGCATCCGTCCCGCCGCTGTGATCTTGATGGCTGTGGGTGTGCGGATCGTGGTGGTGTGTGGGGGTTTCATATTGGCTCCCAGCATTGGTTTCGGAGCTTTGGTGGTGATGCGTGGTTTCGGACGGCTGGGATGATGTTGCTGAGGTGGTGTAGCTTGCGGTTGCAAAGTGCGCATGTGGTGTCATGGCTGATGCGGTTGCTGCTTCAGACGTGGATGCTGCTGATGATGATCCTGGCGACGATCTGGGTGGTACTGTGGATGCTGATGCTGAGCCTGATGCTGAGCCTGATGCTGATGCCGTGCCCGTGTGGCTGTGCGTAGGCATCGCGCTCCCGTTGAACAGCGCCGCTTGCTGCCTTCTAGTCTCGGGAGGCAACCCGCCATACACCTGCATCAACCAGGTGCATCAACCAGGCGCATCAGCCGGGTGCGTAGGCGCATGGCATCAGTTCAAAATAGTCCATAACATGGCTGAGCACCGCGGTGCACCACTCATCCATGTGGGCTGCGCGTGACACCCATGCCGGCCACTCACTCAAGCGTTCGCCACTCCCACCACACACTCCAGCACACCTCCTGCCCTGGATGTACTACTGGATGTACTACTGGATGCACTACTGGAGCACGCTGCAGCCAAAGACTGTAAATATCAAGGCCATCCACAAGGTCATTGCTTGCTCCACGATTTCCCTTCAATGCGGGGTGTGATGCCGCATGCCGCTCGCATGCACGTACACACATGCGCACACATGGCAGTCTGCATGTGCTGCTGCCGGGCCCGCTTGCACGCGTCCACCCACCACGCACGGCGCGTGGGGCGTGCGCCGCAGCACCTCCCGCTTGACGCCATGCACCGCGCGCCGTGAGAAGGCCACCACGCAATCCCCCTCCTGGAGCTCACCCAGCCCGCCCAGCGCCTGCGACTGCACCACCAGCGGCGCCAGGCGTTTGTACCTGCAGGCAGCAACGTGGGCACACACACACGCACGCATGCACAAGCACATGCAGGCTGTTGCCTGTGGGACCGCACATCACATGCCAGCGTGTGCCGATAACCTGCACAACTCGTGCAGCGCCATAAGCCCAGCCGCCATGTTACGTTGTGTTGTGTTGTGTTACATCAGCAGCGTGTCGGCCAAACGGCCCATGCTCCCACTAGCTGGAGCCCAGAGCCGAGCCGCCATGCGGGCGCGACCCACACACGAGCACAGTGCTGGCTGTGTCATGTGTGCTGTGGGGCCGCGCATGATACGATGCATGGTGAATACTGTATGCAACTCGTGCATCCCCATGGGCCTCATGCCAGGCGAGGGACGACATGCGCACATGCATGCATGCATCATGAGGTGCACCAGCCGCCCCAGCCCGTGCTCCGCCATGCATCATCACATGGGTGCAGTCTGTTCTAACAAATCGGCCTCAAGTCTCGCTTTTGCACGACGAATCGATACGCAGTAGGCTGTGCATTGTCCCATGGCATTGCCGGGTTGCTGTCATTGTGACAGTACAAGCAACGACCCTGAGTGGGCCATACATCGCGTGTGGTAGCCTGATGTACTGATGCAGCAACGTATGGCTGTACTGTAATACTCAAACACAAGTGGGCCATGGGCGTGGCGACACAAATGCGTACCCACAAAGCGCGAGCCAGTCAGTGTGCACCCGGATGCGGCAGGCGAGGGGCGTCAGCCTCACCTCCGCACCACCAGCGTGTCCTTGCACTCCTCTTCCACCAGCTGCCGCAGCAGCGCCTCCGCCGCGGGGTCGCCGCACACGTGCACCTCGGCGGCGGGCACGCCCAGCAGCGCGCGCGTCCACGCCCAGCCTGCAGGTGAGGCGGTGCCAAATCACACAACACTGAAGAAGGCCAAAGGCAGGTCGGTTGGGGCGTGAGACCATGTCAACGCTTTCAAGTTCACTGGAAGGCTGCATATACACGGACATGGCGCATCAAGCACGTGGGTGCACGCCGCACCTCTTACAGGATCTCCAATCATCTGTACTTCATCCAGTACTGCCACCTGCATGCACAACCACCGTGTCGCAGCACAGCGCAGCAGTAATGCACACATACACGCACCTCCCCATGCACCGTTGTGTGTCATGGTACCCAGCGATCAGCAGCTTCATAGTGAGCGGAACGGCCCATGCTCCCTCCAGACGAAGATCAACACCAAAGCGGCAGCGGCAAAGGTCAATAGAACACCATGCTGGGCAGCAGCGCCATCTGGCAGAGCCAACACAAGTGGATGAAGCAACCGATCCACTCTTTACACACTGGCCGGGCCGTGTCAGCCATGCCTGTAACGATGGGTCCAGGCGGGCTACAGCTGCAGCGCTTTACGTCTCACTGGCACCCAGCAGATGCCAGTGATGACCATCACATCACCTGCAGGCTGTGCAGTCATCCGCGCTTACTTACCTGTACAGGCCTGACGACGTCCGCCATCTCAATTGTGCATGCGATGTGATCAGCGCCCTGCATGTGCCTGACCTCCTGCCCTGTCACCAGGTTGCAGGGCACGCCCGAGGCGTTAAGCCGGTCCGACACCTGCGCGCATGCATGTGGCAGTGGTAATTGGTTACGTGTGCATGAGCGAGCACGTGCATGAGCTGCTGCAGCATTGGACGACGAGCACCAACATAACCGCAGCATAACCGCAAGTTGATGGGCATGGGATGTGAATGGAATGTGCTTGTTGGAATGTTCTGAGGGCCGTGCTATTGCCCATATGCGAGTTGGTCATCGTGAATTCGATGCAGCATGCAGCATGTCCGCATGATGGGCTGTAGAAATGGCTTGATGTAGCGGGTGAGCAACGTATCATATTATCGGCAAACCACGATCGAGGACCGTCAGTAGCTGTTCCCAAAAGCCCATTGAGATTTTGAATGAGAAATAGGGATGTTCGTCGGCCGTAGTTTGATGGAGTGCACGGGGCTGACCAATGACCCTCTCATGCACACTCATAATCACACAGTCACTGTCGCACCTCGCATGCCAGCAGGCGCAGCGGGCCGCAGTACACGCCGCTACCCGCCGCAGACAGCGCTTGCAGAGCGGCGTGCGTCTTGCCTGCGGGCGAGCATGCGTGTACGCACAGCGGTGGCCAGGTGATAAAGTCGGCCATGCGCCAGGGCATAACGTTTTGCGACTACCTGACCGTGCAACCACCCGTGTGATGGAATGCACATGCATGTGTTTATGTTGTGTGGCTGCATATGCACGTGCGCGCATGTACGCACACACAAATCCATCTCTGATAGCTTTGACAGCTGCACAATGCACTTGGATTCCCAGCGTTACCATGCGTTTACATGCACGCAGTGTGTGATTCAAAGTGAGTGCGCAAACGCTTGTGCTGTCAACGCTGCCTGTGGGGGAGTAAGCACGATGGGAGGTTGGCTTGAGGGAAAGGGTTAGAACGACATGACCTGCTACCTCGTAGGGTAGCTTTTACAGCCAGCACAGCCACGTTTTTACCCACCGCTGTTGGTCGGGCCCAAGTGGGCGACGACACGCCGCTTCATCGCCCTGGCTGTCGTGAACCAAGTTGCAGGCTGCCTCATGTCAAGCATACCCTCTACAAACGCCTCCTTGCCATCCGTTAGAGCAGCGGTGGATTCAAACGAGCTGCTGCCAGCCCTCCCCTGCTTAGCGCCGCTCTGCTGGGTCCGCTGATGTTTGGTGCTGTCTTCGTCACGGACCTGATGGCTTTGCGGACTACTGTGCTTCCTGTGTCTAGTGGCGCCAGACTGAAAGGCAAGGTTTCGAAGAAGGAAACACAGTGGGCCACTCCCTGGTTTGCTGGAAGCCTGAACAACCGAGTGCCACAGCGCCGCCGCCCCGCAACCTGCGTCAGCTATCATCTGTGCCCCGCGCTCGGCCTGTGCCACAAGCTTGGAGCTTTGTAAGCTTGTTAAGCTTCAGCGGGAGCTGACATAATGTAGACGCAGGCCAAGGGCTTGACCATAGCAGTTGGAAGCGTGCATGCTCAACGCCGAATCATTATGTGTAAAGGTGCAGCCCGCACCAGCGTGTGATGGAAGCTAGGTGTGCTGGAGATGATCCTGGTTGCATGTGATGCCAGGTAAACATGTCCGGGGGCGAGTGTGGTGTGGGGTGACGTATGTCACTGCATCCGCGGTACAGCATCCATCTGTTCACAAAGTGGCAGAGTCCAACTGGACCATCGACTTTCCTGCAACACCTAGCTTGATTGCTGCTGCTTGTGGCACCTGTACGGCCTACACACACCCTCAGCGATCGGCGGGCGATGAATGGCGTGCCGGGATTCTCGTTGCCGAGGAATTCTGCGCCCAAGCTGGCCCAGGTGCAAACTACTCCAGTCATCAAGTGTAGGACAAAAAGCTCAGGGCTGCTGAGGCTCGACAGGCGGAGGCCGCAATTGCTCAGTGACCTTGCTGGCTGGCGTGCATGTAGCATAGCAGGCGTTCAGCAGGGCCTCACAGAACAGCCCCCTGCGGCCTCAGCCAAAGACAAGAATGCGGTTGCCAGCAACGACAAGCCGTACTCTTGGCATGACTGGTACCCAGTTGGCTTTACTGGTGACCTTTCCAAGGGCGCACCCGTCGCGTTCAGCCTGTTTGACGAGAAGCTTGTGCTATGGTAAGAAACACCAATAATGCTGTTATCTTCGGGTCTTAAATTTAGCTGTAGTGTGCCTGCGTTGCAAGCTGCATAGCACCCATCCATTCACTGTATGTGTTGCACTTGAGCCCCACCACAAACACCTTCACCTGTTGGTTGGCCGTTGGCGACTTGCAGGTACCGTGGAGACGGAACCTGGGGCTGCATGGCGGATGAGTGCCCCCACCGGCGGGCTCCGCTGAGCCGTGGTCGGCTGTACAAGCAGCCCAACTCAACGGACAGCGATGACATGCTGCTGGAGTGCGCATGTATGTATTGTGAACGTCTAAGCCAGCCTGCCCAAGGCTCTGTGCGTGGGCCAGTTGCGAACAACAATGTGTTGCTGCTGTTGGTATGTTTATCGGCACCTTCTCTCGTTCTGGTGTGGACTGCTGCGTGCAGACCACGGTTGGCAGTTCGACGGGGAAGGGACTTGCGTGCGGCTGCCGCAGCTGCTCCCGTCGCTGTCCTCGCGGCGCCGTAGCAGCCAGCTTGCACCCACCTCTACGCCCTCCCCATCCCCACAGCCGCCGCAGACCGCACGCACAGATACCAGCATTTTGAGCTCCGAAACCTCCCAGGGCATAGCACCACATGCTTCACGACTTACAGAGGGAGCATCTGGGTCATCGCGATCTGGGTCACCCCAACCACTGCGATCAGCAGCCGAGCCGGCAGCAGCGAGATCGTCCCCGGCGAAAGGCAGCTCGCCCCAGCTGCCTGCTAGCAGCGCGCGTAGCAGGCCGAAGCTGCCCCGGGCCTGCTCCGGCCGGGCCTACGCCACTGCAGTAGCGCAGGGCATGGTGTGGGTGTGGTACGGTCCCGCATCCGCCGCTGACCCCTTAACGCTCCCGCTGGATTTCGCAGAAGAGGGTGAGACGCTGAACGCACACCCGGTGTGGTGGATGCATCCTGCGATCCTGGCACCTGATGAAGCATGCACACGGGCATGTCGTTCCTCGGCCCCCTCTCAGCACCCTCTTCCAACAGCGCCATTCGTGCTGCATGGCCTGTTCACCCCCACCGCTTCTTCCTCCCGCTTCACATCCGTCCCCTCCTGTTGCCATATGCCTTGCATCAAGTTGCATGCATTGTGCATGCGGTATTGGATAGCTGGCAAAGGTACGCATGCATGTGCACCCACATGCTTAACTGCCATCGCATGCATGTACTGGATCTACTGTATGGTATCACAGGCACGCATCGTGGCGAGGACTGGGCCATTGTGGACGAGTTCAGCCGTGACTTCCCGTACGACTGGGAGACGATGGTAGAGAACGTCACAGACCCGGCGCACGTGGTGCGTGTCTGCGTGCGTTTCCCAGCAGCAGCCACGACACTGGAGCTGCCACATAAGTGGTCTAGGAGGACCAACGCTGCTGGGGTTTGCCTTGCTTGCTGTCACGTTCAATCATTTTTGATGCTGGCGTCACACTGCAGGGCTAGGGCAATACCCACACGCAAGCGAGAGAGACGTGCTTGGGGTGCCTGGGAAACAATCTGACCGGTGTAGCCCATCTGGTATCCGATCGCCAGGTTGTTACCTAATGGTTGCCACCCGTCAACTGGCGCACGGCTTGTCAGAACGTGTGTGTGCGAGGGAGACGTGCTTGGCCCATCTGGGACACATTTCCAAAACGGTCTGTGCCCCTTGGTTGTAATTTATTGCTCCTGAGCTCATTGCTCATGCCCTGATTGCTCCCTTGCAGGCGTTTGCGCATGACGGCACGGGCCAGGGCCATGACCGCATGCAGGCTCCGCCCCTGGAGCTGCAGATGCTGCACACATCCCTGCAGGGCTTTGTGGGCAGGTGGGTACCCCCATCGCCACATGACTACGCGCTAGCTGCCAACCAGGCAAACGTGCTACTCTACTCCACGCTCTGTACATTTCTGCATACAGTACTCGCACGCACATGCTTGCACTGCCAGGACATGGGGGCATGGGCATCAGGCTGCATGCCATGCAACACGATATGGGCATGTTGCATCTGCGTTGCAGCCGTGAGCTGTTCGAGTGCTTCTGGGGGAATCGCACTTCATACATAGCGGGTTGTGCTGTGCCATTCATGGCCACCGCTGCCTTGGCTGCCGTGTGGCAGGTTCCGTGGTGTGCGCCAAGGGGCTGACGGGCAGGCGCTGCCGGGCGCGTGGTCCGAGGTGGAGTTCCGGGCACCCTGCCTGGTCAGCATGCGCTTCCGCCTGCCGCAAGGCGATGCGGGGCTGGTGCTGTACTGTGTGCCGCTGGGCCGCGGGAGGTGCGCACCACCGCAACCGTACCGCAGTACCGCATACAAACGAAATGTGTTGCAGCGTCAATGTGATCGGCTTGCTGTGGGACGCTGTACGCGCGGTGTGCAGTTGGCTGTACCTGTGCCACCACTGTCAGGACTGCTGCTTCAGTTGTTTCCTGGTTGTTTCCATGGTGCTTGTGCAGTTACGTCATTATGTGCTGGGATGGCGATTAACGCATGGTTGTGGCCCATGCAGGTCGCGCATGATTGCGCGCCTGCCGCGCAACTTTGCAACCGGCTGGTGTGCGCGCCTCAAGCCGCGCTGGCTCAAGCACCTCCCGCGCATGGCCGTCCTGGATCAGGTGAGGTGAGGCGGGGTTGAGGTGAGGTGTGCGAGAGCGCAGCTGCGTACACTCCTGCGGCAGGATATGCGCACACAAGTTGGAGAAAGCAGTGCGCTGGGTGCATGAGCGTTGGCGAGGCGCATTGGCGAGCAGCAGAATCCCAGCCATGCTCGCGTATGAGATGTAAAGCTTGTCCCATCAGGTGCGCCTTGCCTGCCTCCCCCCCACCCTTCGGAGCAGGACATCGACCTGCTGCGGGAGCAAGAGATCGCCATGGTGCGCGCCCGCCTCCTCGCAGCAGCGACAGCAGCAGCAACAACGGGCGTCAAAAGCACGCCCGGGATCAGCACCAGCACCAGCACCAGCACCGCCTCCCTTGCCAGCAGCTCCCTCGCCACCACCAACACGCTCAGCTTCGACACGCTCAGCTCCTATTACGGAAACGAGGGCAGTGGCGCCGCTGCGTATGACTCGCGCGTGGCCACCCGCTCCGGCGATGACGCACGGTCTCGCCAGCTGTCAGGGCCATCGTCAGCCTCTCGCACGCAGGCGCAGCAACGCACCTGGCCGCGTGCTGATGGCCCCCCTGCAGGAACGACATCCCCCACATCCGCACATATGAGCAACGGCGTGTCCGCTGGCCACGACTACGCGTCATCCTCAGCATCGCCCCTGCCGCAATCAACGTCGACGTCAACATCCTCATCGTCGGCCTCGCCGCCTGGCACCATGCGTGCCACATGGGCTGTGGGCGCGCACAACGGCGGCGCCTCTTCGCACCGTGATGACCGTGACGATGAGGTGGTCCACACCACCACCACGCACCCCGTATTTCCGGTGCAGTCGGACGACGATGAGACGCCCGAGGCGATCGGCGCGCTGTGCAGCATGGAGGAGATGGAGTGGAGCGAGTGGATGGCCATGGGCCGGACTGACACGGACTCCTCCGGCTCCATCAGCGGTGAGCTAGCTCCTGCCTGGTAGTCACTGTGGCACTGCACGCTACCGCGGTACTTGGTTGGTGGGTGCGGTCGCTGATGGATTGCTGTGACGAGTGATGTTGGACGACTCCTGGCTCATGCATTTGCAGGCATGCAGCACACACACCATCAACCAAAGCAAGCCATTTTATCACCTGCAGTGTTCACACAAGGAGTGTGGAAGGCATGGGACGTGCGGTGTCACCCTCGGGTGCGCGTGTCCTTGTTTGCAGACAGCGGCGCCGGTGGAGTGGCGGGGGCGGCACTCCGTGGTGCACCTGCGGCCAGCAAGCCACGCGATGCGGCGCGGGCAGCTCGCCGCGCGGCGTCATCCGCGCCTGCAGGCAGCTGGCGGCAGATGTACGTCATGCCGGCGCCCGCAGACCGCTTCGTCAAACAGTTCAGGTGCGGCGCAAGTTCGACACTGCAGGCTGCGATCCTTTGCAACCCTCCATGCCAATGCCTTGTATTGTCTCACCTTCTTCTCGCGCATGTGCTTTGAGCCGTCGTCCTGCCTGAACGCATGCATGGTGTCCCAAAGGATGGTTAGGGGATATGGTGGGTGAGCAGCGGGCCAGCTCGGCGGGTTGCCCTCTTCCAAACCACCCAAAAACAGAGTACAACGCTGAACCCCAGCCTGCATTGCCGCCATTCTTTGTCCTCCAGTACCCCGGGGTGCCGCGAGCAGCATATTGTGCTGAACGTTCGAGTACGAGTACGGGTGCGTGTGTTGCACACTTGCATCGCTTCATTGTTTGTGACAGGCGCTGGATGGACGTGAACGGCCCCCGGCAGCCGTGGTCGCTGCCTGAGAGCGTGACGGCGCCGCTGAGGGCGCAGCAGCACGACGCCATGTCGCGGGAGCAAGTACTGGACAGGTGGGGCGGTGGACGGCGTGGGTCCGGCGGTATGGATCTCTGTTGTACTCGGGTGTTGTTCCACGCATGCTGTGGTATGTTCCTGTGCTTTGCCCGTCTGCATTGTGCCGTAGCGAGCAGCATAGCCAGTAAGTGTCAGAGTTTGGCTTAGAGAGCACGTGGACCGCAGCCATATAAACATGGGACATTATTTTCATGCCAGTGCACTTGCATCACGGCAGCAACTGAAAGACTACATGCACCAGTGGTTTTAACCGCTTCACATGCTGGCTGCCGCGGTGCAGGTACCACTCCCACGTGCAGGGCTGCAAGGCGTGCAGCGGTGCGCTGGCTGGGCTGCGCGCGCTGCAAGGCGCCGCCTCCCTGGCAGGAGTGCTGCTGCTGGCGGCGGCCGCGGGCGTGGCGGCAGCTGCGGCGGTGGTAGCTACTGGCCAGGTGAGAAGCTGCTGTGAGATTAACATTGATGTACACCAACTGTTCCCGTCAAATTAGCGATGCATGGTTTCAGAATGCGTTGGGGTATGGTCGGTGTTGCGCTTCCTGCCTGGCCCCACGCTTGAGACGTCAACGCGAGCCAGATAACCTTTCAGAGCTGTTTGCATCATTCCCGTGCAGAAGCCCGCCTGCACGATACATTTCTTGGCGCGCTCACTGTCTCGCCTTCCTTTCTACTCTCACCAGAGCCCGCCTCTCTCGCCTACCCTCGCCCTGCGTTGTGCTGCTGCTGCACTGCTGCAGGTTCCACCTGGCGCAGCGGCCTCCGCTGCTGCTGCCACTGCTGCGGCTTCGCACGCGGTGCAGGTCCAGCTGCAGCTGCTGGCACGCGTGGCCGCTGCGGCCCTGGCGCTTGCCTGCGCGTGCGGCGGCGTGTACCGCTGGGCGGCGGCCACGATCCAGAAGTTCTTTTACACCGAGGAGGGCCGCGAGCTGCGCATGCAGGAAAACAGGTATGCTGGTTTAGCTTGCAATATCGTATGCTTGGTTTGGACTGGTGCCCGACTGATGCCTGTACAGCCAGTGCCTGCCAGTGACTGCCGTTACATGCACAGCAGCAAGGCATGTACGGACGGTCGTTGGCAAGGTTCCGGGGCATGTGAGCGATGCAGGCAGGGGATTTGCTGCTTGCGATTGGGCGAGCAACACGCAGCTGGAGGGTGTCCTTGTGTGGTGAAACATGCATAATGCAAGATACTGTATGTTGCTGGTTCGATGCGGTAGCGCCAGGCAGACGCAGCCACACCTATCCTGCCACCCATCCTGCCACCTTGATGACGGCAAAGCTCGAGCTAACCTGCGGACCTCGCCTGGCTGGATGGCTGGCTATGCAGGTGGCTGCGCAAGCTGCTGTTCACGGGCACCAACTCCTTCAACAGTATGGTCGCGCTCACCAGCAAGGCGACGCCAGCAGCCCCAGCAGCGTCAACTGTGAAGCAAGCCTGAGCAAACAGCACGCTAACCATCGCCACAGGCCAACCCATCACGCATGGCAATCTGCACCGCCGACCGCCTGGTTATAAGGCCGTGCTGCCATCTGCCCAAGAATTGCTTGCTGATAGGCTCACCGATGCTTTGCGGTGGTCCATTCCACGCAACCCTGCCGTGAGACGCCCTAAACGACATGACCTGTCGGCTGCGGTTCGGCACCTTGCAACCCACAGCTGCTTGCAATCCATATGCCGCATACGCATGTTGCTGCTGAGTGGCCGAGGCTGTGGCGACTAACAAGTGATTATGGCATTTCGAAGCACTGCTGCATGTATTACATGCGCATCCATGACCAACAACATGTGGTGGACCCAACCCAGTTTGGATTCAGGGGTGGATTAAATCATTCAATCCACGGGAGACGCATGTACTGATTCGTGCTGCCTCATTTGTGTTTTGTACACATGCCACCTTACCTCACCTGAGTAAAGTGTGAGGCAGCAGGCTTGTGGGGTAGGACACACATCAGTTGCCCAATTCGCACGACCCTGTTCGATTGGTCTTCACCATCGCATGAGGATTCCATAGCAACATCCAATGCGCGGTGCTTGTCAACGGGTGAACCCAGCAGCACTACTGACGCCACAGCAGCACCCTAGCAGCACGGACCCCGCAGCAGCAGCACTTGCTGCATCCCTGCGCCCATGTGCACAGCGCGCATCGCTCAGGTACAGAC
Organism: Chlamydomonas asymmetrica; assembly: GCA_001662385.1. Taxonomy (NCBI): domain Eukaryota; kingdom Viridiplantae; phylum Chlorophyta; class Chlorophyceae; order Chlamydomonadales; family Chlamydomonadaceae; genus Chlamydomonas; species Chlamydomonas asymmetrica. Next base: position 145,032 of record BDDA01000194.1, on the reverse strand, counting down.
ACAACCACATGCATTGATACATACATGTGCTGCTTAAGTGCTGAGGGTGTGCTAAGCATGGGTGCACTAGGCATTTTCTTGGCTGTCAGCTAGCGATAGCGCCACCTGCTGCACATGTGCTTAATGCATTGCACGCATTAAGCATGCAAAGTGCGCAAAGACTTGTGCATCAGTTCACAAAGCCTGGACTGGTGAAACTGCCTATACCGGGCAGGCAATAGGCAGGTCTCCTAGTCATCGGCCCCACTTGTGCTGCCAGAGTGTATAGGCCAGAGTGCCAGAGTGCCAGAGTGCCAGAGTGCAACACGCCAAGGAACGCTGCAGTGCCAGCACTACCATACCTACAGATTTGGCTTCTACGCAGGTTGACTATGCTCTGCAGTCAAAGTTTTAAGCAGCGTGCCTCCCCTACAGCAGGTTGTGAGGTCCGTCAGTGTGCATCAAGGCGGCACACAATTGCTCGGAGCAGCCTGCCGAAGGGCACAGGCATTGTAAAGCTTCCCAACGGCCTGCCTATCAGGTGCCCCTCCCTTCCGCCTTACCCCCCTGGATTGCTGCCACGCCTGTGAAGCCACAACACCTGCACAACACCTGCACAGCACCTTGCGTGGCTAACCTGTTGTCGCGCCTGTGTGCTTGCAAAGGTGCTTCAGCAGAAACGAATTATCATTTTTCTATAGGGAGGTGTTTGAGAGCAAGGTTTATCTTCAGCACGGGGTGAGCCGAGCATTTCAACGCGTTAGTTTGGTCCGCTGCGCGCAGCCTTGCCCAGTGCGTTCTTTACTTCTTTTGATTGAGATTCCTTTGCAGGTAGAAGTAAAGGAAGACGACGTAGTTGTGGATGTTGGAGCAAACATAGGGCTGTTTTCACTGTTTTGCGCTCAGGTCAGTAACGCCAGTAAACGAGTTGCAAGTTGTTGCACCGTCAGTGTCGTTGATAACTCCCTGGGCGGGCGAACAACAGACTTCCACTGGTGAAGCACCTGTGCACCTGTGCACCGCGCACCAAGCACGCTCCCCATATGCTGATAGGCTGAGGCTGAGGCGTGGCTTGTGGGGTCAGCGCGTGCGTGTTTGTGTTGCTGAGCTGCAGGCGGTGGGACCGCGGGGCCGTGTGATTGCGTTGGAGCCAATCAGTGACACGTTTCGGGTTTTGGAGGACAACGTTGATTCGTTTGCTGCATGGTGCGACGCGAACAGCATCCAGGTACGCATGGGTGCATGCAGGTGTGCATGTGTGCGCTGCCTGCATTCGTTGCACGGTGTGTGGGCCACGCCGAGCTGTGCGCCATGCTGCCTCATGCCAAGTCTGGTCGTGCGATGATGTCATGTCATACATCATACATGGGACGTTATGCATGGATTATGCGCACACACTCTAACATGTCATTCAGCCCATAGCGTGGAAGTTTGGCAATCTTGACTGTTCCTCGTGCTTGGCTACGTGGCTCCCCTAATGGCCGCCAGGGCCACTGGATGCAAGCAAGCTAAATCACCTAGGCCTGTGCACCTGGCTGTGCACAGATGTGCATTACGTTTACGACTGGCCGCCCGCGCTCGCAATACATACGCATTGCCACCGCCTGCAAGTACTGGTAGCAGGGCCTGGCAAAAACTGCATGTGCATCGCTTCGTGTCGCGTCAGCCCCTTGCACCACGCGAGCAGAGCCTGCACCACCGCACGCAATAGTGTATTACCCAAAGCAGAACGGTCCATGGTTCACCAGCCTGCCTGCCTGATTCAACCAGCTCCTACGGCCCTCCCCGAAGAACATAACACCTTGATCGCCATCCCACCACAGTCCGCTGGGGTTGTGTGATTGTACGGTTTTGTTGTTGATCGTTGGTTGACTGCCTCGCGTCCTGTATGTACCGTTTGTACAACACGTTTTGCCAGCAGGCCTGCCGTCCGGAGCTCGTCAACGCAGGAGCGGGGGACGGCAGCCGTGACCGTGTCTCGTTCACGGTCTACTCGAGCAAGTGAGTAGCGAGCGAATGCGCTGCGGCTGCCTATGGGCTCCCATTGGTAGCCCTTGTTTGACTTGTGCCATGTGGCACAAGTGTCATGTGGCACAAGTGGCACAAGTGTGCCATGTGGCACATGCAGCGGCATAGCGACAACCGGTTAGCCCAGTCCAGTGCGAAATGTTGTTTTGCAACAGGCCATTAGCACTCGTGCGTGCCACACTACCAGTGTAGATGCCAGGGCTGGTGGTGCATGGTGCATTGCTGCTGTTAGCAATGCAGGGCTGTGGCGCAACCAGCAAAGCACTGCAACACCCAGGACATGCCAAATGGTGAAAGGGATGAGCCTATGCATCCAGGAATGCTAGAAATCCCTCACAGTCTGATCTGATACCTGTTGAAGGATTGGTAGCCCTCTTATCCTTTGCGTCCGCAACTGCGTGCTTGTCAGTTGTCACCGTAGCCGCTTGCATGATAAACGTGAATATGACTGGCACCCACACTGCACTCACCCAGCATGGCACAGACAAATTACACGTGGAGTTCAAAGCACACATTCTACACTCTTTTGTGCAGAAGGCGCCAATATGTCGCCTGCTGCACAAAAAAACGCAATCCACGTGTGCGCATTATTTGCTGCCACAATGACTGTGCATGCTGTCAAATGGGCATATGGCTGTGCATGCTGTCCTCTGAAGTCTGAACATCATTTACGGTACATGCGCTTGGTGGGCAGTACAATCAAGGCCTCTTGCCTCAGCAGATCAGGGCTGTGCTTGCTGCCATATGCGCTGTGCCGTTTGGATGGCAGAGCAACGGGCTGGAGCACAATGTACCCAGACGAGCAAGAGGTGTTGCAGGACATGCAGGTGGGCACGACATGCATGACATGCCTGACAGGGGTCTGCGTTAGCGATGCAAAGGCAAGCTAGCTTCCTGTGCGTTTGATTGCCAACCCTTCCGTGTGCGCTGCATGGGGTGCGTGTGGCGGCGTGTGGCGGCGTGTGGCATAATTCGGCTGCAAGCACTACCCCCACACTACCCGCACGGCTGCGGGCCTAGCTGCCACCTCCAGGCTGCCCTTCGTAGCGCATGCCATATTCGGCCACGTGCATGCACCAAGGTGGCGAGGCTACACAACTCCAGGTCCCCTGTGCAGGCCCCTGCCCCTCACTCCCCCATGGGGGTGCGGACCGCCAGCGCACTTGGAAGCTCCCCCCCCCCATCTGGGTCGTCACTGCATGGCACCACCACGTATGGCAGCTGGTAAGCAGCTTTGGAAAGGTTGATCCATACCGGTAGTATGCGGTGCCGTCGACCTGCATGCAGGCTGCCATAGAGAATATGTTGTTTGGCTCGGCCTCGTCGCACCAGAGCGGGCCTTCACCTGCAGAGGAGCTCGTTCGAAACCGGCAGGAGCCAGGCCAAGCAAATGTGGAGGGGGTTACGGAAGGCCACCGGGCAGCGGCTGTTGCTGGCAGCAGCGGCTCTGATTACACCAGTGGCAGCACGGGGGCCAGCTCGCCTAGCGCAGCCATGACATCTCTCCTTTCCAACGGTGGCGTGCAGCACGATGCCTTGGTGGGTGTGTGGAGGTTTTGCGGACCCTGTAACGCACGCCCTCAAGTGCGTAATTCCAATGCTGTAAACCTGCTTGCCAGTTTCTTCACTGTGCAAGTTTCTGCGGTCAACCATTTGCCTGCTAATGCACTGTACGGCACTCACACACTTCCCGCACATCCCGGTGCCTGCTGTCCATGTAGCCTTGGTGTGGCAAACTCAGTTATCTGCTGTGTCCCTGCCACAGACAAGGGCTGCCACTTTGCTGCCTGTTGTCGGGTGACAGGTCGCCCTCGCACGGTTGCTCTCGCGCATCACTGTTCTGCGACCGTTGCTGGCGCATGCGGCTCGACATTATGTCCAGGCCGTGCTTCTGCGGGGCGCCAAGCAGCAGGAATGCAGACTGATTACTCTGTCAAGCCTCATCCGGCAGCACAGGCTTGAACGCATAGACCTATTGAAGGTAGGTAGGACGAGGACAGGAAAAGTGGGCGTGTACTGATGTTGCTGCCCATGCCTGCCGTACCTGTCCGTGCCTGCTGGGCACAGATGAGCGTCGGGTTGTGGCTTTGCTTGCAGGTTGATGTGGAGAGAGCTGAAGTGGACGTGCTCAAGGGCATCAGCGATGCAGACTGGCGCATCATCAAGCAAGTTTCGGTTGAGACAGCTGTGACTTGTTCTAGCCAGGCTGACGGTACGCAACTGGGTCCGCAGCGAACCTCGAGCCCTTGCCAGGTTGTTCTGGACATCCTTCAGCATCAGGGCTTTCGAGCGGTTACCGAGCAGGACCCTGCCTTGTCAGGCACAGTTTTAGTTAACGTGTTTGCACGGAGGCCAACAAATTGAAGCAGTTTGGCCGGGCTTAGCAGGTGCCCAAACCAGTGTTGAATTGTGCTTATTTTGCAAACATGGAAAGACCCTTGACTAGACTGCGAGGGCACACAGCAAACGACTCGCGTTTTAACCAGCTTCAGCTTTGTGTGCTCACGCCACGGTGTTCCCTCTACGATTGTCACACATGGTCGACGACTATGATAAATGCTAGTCTTTGGTGCAGTATCATGTATTGATGATATAGTCCAGCAAATTTGAGCATGGGTGGACGCTCGGTGGCGCGCATTGCAACATCGCAAGTGCCAACTGTCTGGAGTGAAAGCCCAGACACTGTGTGTTTCGCGCTGTTCTGGCTCTGTTCTGGTTACTGGCAACACTCTAGCATTATTTTTGTACCTGCAAACTGTTCGTGTTCATGGACTAAGGGGGGTCATCTACCTCTCCCGTGCGCTGGTGAAGGGCTTGTTTGTACCCACTGGTGGCCCATAGAGGCCTGTCAAGAGCCATGGGCTTGGGAAACCTCTTGACTGGTTGTTTTGGCGCCCCTCACTTGCCCTTGGTGGCAAGCCAAAATGTGAGCCTCTCAGCAGGAAAGGTCCATTGGTCAGCTGAGCGCCCCATGAGCGTTGAGGAGGACTGCCTTGCGCGCAGGCAGCCGTCTGCTGTTGATGGCACCTGCTGTGCAGTGCAGCCGGTCGAGCATGAGGACGCTGTCGGCATTTCAACGGGTCCGCCTGAAGACGTCGATGAACCGACCCCGGGGGCGTCGTTCACTTGTCTGTCCTTGCCCTCGGATGCGGGGGGCTCTTCTGACTCCGAGGCGTTCTACTCTCTCAACCACTCCAACATAAGCATGACCACCGTAAATTCGCCTCACCTACTACTAGAAGACATCGCGCTGCAGCACAGGATACCAGCAGGAGACTCAAACCAGTCAGGCGTCGCAATATACAAGGGTAAGTCGTGCGGCTTTGCTTGGCCTTGCTGGGTCCCAGTCCTCATTATTCATGTCTGTTGTTGGTTGGCCATTGTTCACCGCCAACAGCCAAAAATGCACACAGCTGTATGACTGCACTGGGTTGCAGGAACATGGCAAGGCAGCAAAGTGGCTCTCAAGTTCCTGGTCGCAGCCGCAGCAACGCAGCCGCAGGCCCAAGCCGGCGTTCGTGCGGCAGGGGCACCCCAGACTGCGGCAGTGCGCCACAACTCCGCTGCGCTTGCTTTCGCCACCGTCACGCAGTTGTTGTCCCAGAACTTGCAGCACCCATACCTGGCTCAGTATTACTTCGCTCGTCACGCCACTCTACCCACCGACCCCACAGCGCCGTTCTGGCTGGGCGTCCCCGAGCCTGGGGCCAGCTCCTATGCTGTACAACGCCAGACCAGCGGCCTTTCCTTGGGCTTTGCAAGTGTTGGCCAGGGCGTGAGCGTCATGGGCCTGGAGTCAGCACGCAGCCTGACGCTCAGTCTGACCAGCGCCAAGACATCGCCCCCGTGTGAGATTCTCAACCTGGCAGCAGTGCTATCGGACCTCGGTGTACAGCCTGGCAACTGTGACTTCCGTAACCAACAAGTTTTCCTCGTCGTTGAAGAGTGGTGCACACTGGTGAGCGCGCCTTTCAATTCGTTGTGAACGCCCTGTCACGTGGCGCACACTTTTTGATGCTCGGGCCGCCACATAGCCGTCTGAATGCAGGGCCGTCGTGTGTTGCAGAAAGTTCTGTGAAGCCAGTTTCCGCTGTACACAACACACTGTCAGACGTGCCGACACTGTCGTCACCTGTGCTGTCCTGGCGCGTTGTCCAGGCAACTAAGCTCGAGTGTGTTTCCCTTTGTGTGCATCAGGGAACTTTGAGGAACGCAATCCAGTCACACTGCTTTGACGCGGGCAGGCGCTGGGACCGACTCCTCGGCGTCCGTGCTGCGCTGCGCACGCTGCGTGAGGCAGCCCTGGGCTTGTCGCACCTGCACACTTGCCAGGTTGTGCACGGAGGAATCTGCCCCTCCAACATCCTGCTGGTGGAGAGCTCGCAGGATCGTCGAGGGTTCACGTGCAAGCTCTCCGACCCGGGCATGTTTTTGTGCTGTCCCCAGGCTGCATCTTTGAGTGCCAGCGCAGCAAACGTCAAGCAGCGCAGCTCAGCAGCAGAGAACCCTCAGGCGCACGTGCCTGAGCCTGTCACCCTGGTGGCGAGGCACGCCCGCTATGCTGCCCCGGAGGTTGCGGCTGGTGGCATGCCCACCTTTGCGTCGGACGTGTACTCGCTCGGCGCAGTGTTGTACGAAATGCTGACAGGCTGTCCCCCCTTCGCTGCTCTGAGCAACGGTGAGTCCAATGTCAGTCGCACATATGAACTGGTGCTGGGCAACTGGGTTTCGTCAGTTGAGCGGGCTTCAGGTGTGTGTCAGCGTGTGTCAGCCCGAGACCAGCGGAGCCGTTGGAATGCTCGTTTCCCCTTTACAAACTGTTGCCCCGCAAAAAAAGGCAGCTTGAACCTTGTGTGTTGAGCATTCCCAGGACCACTGGCACCCTCTTGGGCAGCTCACTCGGTCAGGTTAAGCGCTTGAGCCACAAGCCCACAACATTGCACCTGTGCTGTTCTAACTTGATATATGCAGACCAAGTCGTTGAAGGCCTTATTTCCCACACACTGCAGCTGCCTTGGAGCGCCCTGTCGCCAGTGCCGCCTGCTCACGGGTGCACTGTCTCGGGGGTCTCAGCGCAGCACTCCAGCGGTGTGGGAGTTGGCTGCCATGGTCTGTCCGTGCTGTCCTCCTCTCCTGCCGGTGCTTCAGCTGCTTCAATCCCTGCGGAGCTTGTGAGTATAGGCAGGCGCTGCACGATGTTGGACCCTGCAGCGCGACCCCCCTTGCAAGCGCTAACACGCGAGCTGCAGCTCTTGGAGGAGCACCTGCGCCGAAACAGCCTGGGAAGCAGCAGCAGCGCTATTGCTGCAGCCGCGGCAGCTGCAGCCGCCGCTGCAGCTGCAGCTGCCCCCCCGCAGCTGGCTCATGATGCCGCCTGTACGCCGGCTCTCGTCGGGGCGGCGCTAACGGTGCAGACCCAACAGCCGTTTGCAGGCGCAGCAGCAAACACTTCAGCATACGCCTCAGCATACGCGGCAGCATACATCGCCCAGACGAATGGTGGGGCGGGCGGCAGACGCAGAGCCAGCCCCCCTGGAGTGACGGCCCTCATTGGGCGCCAGCTGCAGCCGATGCCGCAGCTGCACCTGTGCGGGGCACCAGCGCCTGTGGAGCCAGCACACCAGGCTGGGGCTTGCACGCACATGCAAGCACCCATCGGCCAACGCCGCGTTTCCATTTCCTCACCTGGTACGGCCTGATGCGACGCGAGGCAGTGCGCTGTACGCATATAGGTGTGCACGCGGGCAAGCGTGTGGCGAGGGCATACGTGTGCTGGCCTGTCAGGCTGTCCATGCAGCTGCATGCTTTTGTGTCTGCGCGTTCATGTGCCTTGCGTTTGCTGATGCAGTTGCGGTCGTGCATGGATGCGTTTCCAGGTGGGTCGCACCCCCGCGTAAGCCTGCACGCCCTGTGCTACATCAACCTCTGCACCTGCATGGCACGCGCAGCGCCACAACACGCCCGGCTTCCAGGCATTACCTCTGCCATTCCCCTGCCCTCCGCAAACCTTCACCTGTGCATTGCGCGGCAGCTGTGCACGGCACAGGCAGGGCGGAAGGGTGAGCGGTCACGAGGCGGCACCCACCACTCTGGCCGCCCAAAAGCCGTGCACAGCGCACTGAAACCAACAATGCTGCTGATGCATCCCGCCTCGTTACAATGAAAGACTAGGAAGTTGGTGAGCAACTGCACCGCATTCCTGCATTGACTGCAAGTGGTCCCATGTTTTAGTCGGCAAGGATTCTGGTGGCATTTGTGCATATGGCCGCGACATGTGGTTGGGAGAAGTGGCCCGTGGTACTGTTTTAGTACTTTGGTTGGGTATGGAGCAAGATAAGCATGATGGGCTTGGTACACGTAATCCTGTGTGGGTCGCGACAGCTGCTGATGCGCCTGACGGCGGAAGCATGTGCAAGGCGCAGCAGCTGCAGGCGCACCCCCGGGCAGGCATGCGTGGTGTAGCTGGTGGCGAGCCTGCGCCTGGTGCACGCGCTCCGGTCGCGCCATACGTCTGCGTCCTTGCCACAGTCCTTGGAACATGAAGGAGCACAGGAAACACACTTCATTATGGTGCCGTTGCCACCATTATAAAGCTATTCGGACGGGTACTGTCCTTTTCGTGGCTGTCCTGTGCATCGTTGGTTCGATTAGTGTTTTATGTGTGTGCGCGCGCTGCGTGCTCGGTTGCTTTTTGCCTTTAGCGTGCTCGTCGCGTTTCAGCGGAGCGCCGCAGTGGCATTGACTGCGTTTTTCGGATGGTGCTGCCGGGAACAGGCGCATAAGAATGGGTGTTTCGGCCATCGGGGCACAAAGCACTAAGGCGCGCCCTGCCATGCAGCACCACGCCGCATCCACCTCATCTGGGATGCATGCCAGTTTTGCCACCTTCCCATTCTTACATCTGGGATTGGGGATGAATGTGAAGTCGATGTATGAAGGATTGGAGGGTTTTGCCGCTGGAAGGATGGGTGGGTGCGAAGCGATTTTCCGGTTGGAGTGGCGGTTGCTTTGCGGCATGAACACGGTGCTTGTTGCCTGTGCATGCATGCACGCTCTGCCAACCACACGCCTCCGCCGCCTCCACCTCGCTATCTGCTGCCTCTTTACGCGCGCCATTGGTGTCAGTGCGTTGCTCACCACCTATCACTCCACACAACTGCTCAGCAGCGAGAGGCAGTTATGGTGCGGAGCAACCCTGCAATAGAGGTTTGGTAGGTGGCGGTTCATGTGTGCATGCGTTCGATTGTATGTTTCCATGCCATTAGTCCGATGTGATTAATGCACACCTGCATGGCCATGTGCACAGTCAGCGATAACGCCCGCATGGCTGCAAGCAGTCCAGGTGTATTTGTGCATGTCCCATACACCAGGTCGTCGCGTATGCCAAGGTGGGTCTTCCCACCGCTGACCAGGAAGCATGCTTTCCGTGTGGACACCCACAAGCTGTTGCTGCTGTTATTGCCCCCGAGGACATACATCCCATTCATGCGGCCGCTCCTGGTGGTTGCACGTGCATGGCTTGCCCCCGACTTGTACATACGGGCAAGCCTGCGCGCTGCATGTCACCACCCGTTTTCAGACGTTGGGATTAATCACATGTGGAGGCGAGGCTGGTGGTCATGCATTGATATGCACCAGTTCTGAGAGTTCATTTGTGCCAGAACGAAATGGTATTGGATACAATGCGGTTGGAATTCTGCTGTGATTTATGTCTGCTTGGATGGAGTTGAGCCTGGCGGGCCTCCCTGTCTCGGCCTGCGAGAGGGCGAGGTGTGTGCAAGCTTCACCGCTTGCTGCCCCACTGCCGGTTTGTGTCATCCACCTCGTAACAACGCAAGGGTTACCACACACCTGCAACAACTGTAACTCCTCTCATTTTCCGTTTTGTTTGCGAGGATTTGAGCCCCTTGCGCATCCCATGATTGCGTGCTCTTCGTGCGATGGCCGTCTATCGTATTCGAATGTTTCTGCGGCAATAACTTTTTCGATTGGTGCTATGGGTTTTTGTCCCGCACCTAAGCTGAAATCGTCGATTTTGCGCCATTGAGCAACCCCCCTTCACATGCGCTGCCGCCTGACGCGCTTCATGTACCGCGTGTGCGGCGGCGCTAGGGGTGGTTGCTAGAAGCATCGCCCACGACGTTATGTCCCCTCGCTGATTGCGATACGAGCCACACCGCCTTCATGCAGCCGGTCATGGCAATAGGCTGTGTGCCACAGCATGTGTGCTTGCTGTGACGCCCTAGCTGCAATGTTGCGGCCTCTTTTGAAACCACAAGGAATGAAGCGCCTCACAGCGCACGCATTGAACCCTTTCTCGTGTGCACCGCCAGTCAAAAACAAATGAAGCCCAAGCCCTTTGCAACACAACCTGCTCGGCCGGACGCTGGCGAGATCCTTGCCCGCAAATCTATGCATGCATGTCTCACTCCCCCCTGTGTCTGCTTCACCGCACTGGCTCCGAGCCAGCAGTGATTTGTGCACACCCAACTCAAAACGTGATGGCGGTGGCTCTCCGGATTGGATAGTGTTGGGGGTTGCTGCCTCACTTTCCCCTCTGAGATTCTGTAGACCTACCGGAAATTTTGGTACATGCCAGGCCCCTCGGTGTTTTGCCCTGACCATCCCTTCCATATGGATGATGGCCTGAACTTTGTGTGTGCTGTACGACAACACGGCCGGGTACATGCTGCAAATTAGCATATATACCCTGTTTGCACACCCCCGCGTTCATGGCACTGCCTTGGCCTGTCTGCAAGGTTTGCATGTTGTGCTCGTACGTGGTGGTAGCCTCATGCCTTGAGTGGCGCATGCTGCGTACGCGGTGAACGCCCGTCAGTCCTTTGCCCGCCCGCCTGCCTGCCTGCCTAGCAAGAGGCTGCCGAGGCTGGTCGGCGAGCACCCTGGCACAGTACCCGTACTCAGGCTCTACTCTACGCGGGCTTGTTGTCGCGGTGCCTGCCTTGCGCATCGAGCTCAAACCTGCGTTTGCATACATGCGCGTTGCAGCCCCCCAGCGACCTGCCTGCCTGCCTGCCTGCCTGCATGGGCAGCAGCAGGGCTGCCGCCCGGCGATAGGCGGCTCAGGCGCACACCACGCACCTTCAGCAGGTTGGGTGCCGCTCGCTCCGCATCATGTCACGCCACACCGCATGTGCTCGAAGGCAGACGCAAATTGTGTTTACTGCACAGTAGGGTACTTGCGAGGCGGTCGTGTGGCCTGTGTCGCTTTTGTGCGCCATCCCCTCTAGGAACTGAGCCTCTCACCCTGTTTGCCTGTGTGTGTGCACTCATGTGCTTGCAACCACACAACCGTGCCGCACTACCCCTACCTCTCGTGCACGCATGCTAGTTGTTGATGTGCTGCTCTGGCAGGCTGCTGCGCGAATGCGAATTTGCACCTCACTTCTGGGACAGTCGCACTGCCGCGCTCTTCACTTGTGCTGCCAGGTACTGCCTCGACGTGCGCACTTGGCCCGCAGCTCGCGGCACCCCCACCTGCACTTGGTCCTGCACAGCGCAATGCAAGCGCGACGGCAGGCAGTACCGCTACCCCTGCCGTCGTTTGGTGTTGGTTTACGCTTTACCTGGTGAGGAGCTCAATGCGTATTGCTCCCGGAGTGCAATGCCGCCACTGGAAACTTTGAGTCCCCGCACTCCTTGATTTCGCAGCCCAATGAGAACCTTCAAATCGTACTAGTGTTAAGCATAAGCATTTAGCACTACCCGGGACCTTTCTTGATCGGGAGTGAATCGCAAACACTGCAAACCGCTTTTGTCCTGTCCGCGAAAAGCTCCCCCAAGAAACATTTCACACATTGTTTCACTCAACAGTCCTTATGACGTGTCAACCCACGGCCCTCCCAGGTGGCTGGGTCACGTGCGTGATCCCTTTGTGCGTGCGCCCGCATGCTGTTTTGCATTTCTTGCATGCGCCCGTCCTTCCCAGCTGTGGCTCTCACCTCCGTGCGTGGCTGACGGCAGTTTGCATGCAGCTGCGCTTTGCACCTATTTCACCCACTGGGGCACCTGCAAGGCTCATGCTATCATGCAAATGCGCATATAATGACACCACCACAGAGCTCTGAGACTCTGCTGGACCCGGTGAACCCAAGGGCGTGAACTGCATTCATTCCCAATTACACAACTCGCGTACGCGCTCTAAAACCATGCATGATGCGCGCAAGAGGCATCTCACAATCCCGCAGCTGCAAGTGCCATACACGCACCAAGTGGTGCTGGCTTGGGTCAACACGCGTTCATGGCGCGGCAAGGCGTGGAGCCGTTGCGACCCAAGCGCTAGTCGGTTGCCTGGCTTGCCATTACGGTACACCGCGCAGCGTGCTAGCTCTGCATCGCCTGCCCTTCATCATGCCATGTTGGTTCCCGACGCGATTTCTGCGACAATCTCCCCATTACCCCGTTGTCCTTGCTGGCACATGTGATCCACGCAAGCATAACATAGCACCATTGTTTGGGCTCAACGCGCAAAACTTTGGTGGCCGGAATAGTTTTGAGGGCCCCTGAGGTCTGCCTAGCACAAGAATTCTGCCCATGTAGCCCTTGGGCCCAACAATGGTTTGTGCGTGCAGCTTGGATGCACACTCTGCCGCGCTCTTGAACAACTATACTCAAAAGGAATAATGAATAACTAGCGTGTGTGTTGCTCCCGTGTACGCTTTGCCGGCCACGATCATGTGTGCGAGCTGGCGCTTGTTAGTAGTCTCCTGCAGCTCACTACGTATGGTGAGACACGCTCCCCTCCTGACTGCATGCTGCTGACATGCTGGCAAGCACGTCGGCTGATTGCAACGAAGCATTTCGGGACTGTTACTCGGTCTGCCGTACATATGCTGCGAGCGCGAAACGCAGACCATGTGCATGCGCTCATTTGAGCCCCTTTGTTGCGTCGCTGTGTCACACGCATGCACCAGTAATAACACCAACCAGACACACCGTAATAATTGAGCCTGGCTGTAGCCCATGAACACACCAATAACGCCTAAGCCTTTCGTGCACTTGGCACTTTAGTGGCAGTAGTGCCCACGCCGCTGCGTACCGCCACTGTAACACTATCAATAAGCGTCTCCAACCCCAGATCAGATCGTCCTGGAGTGTTGCGCTCAGACTGTTGGTGGCTTTCCTGAATGTCCTGGCGCAAGCCTGAAGGGGCCCGTGCTGCTGCCAGAGTGATGCACAGCAGGCAGCATGCGCGCGCTCATGCGTGTGTACCTGACACATGCGGACTGGTTTGCAGCAACGGGCGCACCGATGCGTGGCTGCAGCAGGTGGAGCAGCTAGCAGCAGCGGTGAGCATCTGCAGCCCTGCATCACTTCAGCTGTGCTGCATGCATGCATTTTATACATCAATGAGAGGAAATGGTGTGCATTCCGCCGGTCGCCACTCAGCACCCTCTGAACCTACCGCATTTCCAAGCCACCGCACATATGCGTGCGTGCATCAGCAGCACACCTGGCCTCGCCATCGTGTGCCATGTTTCCAACTTTCCATATCCAAAAATGTCCACACCCAGCCACTTGTCTCAGGGCCAGGACAGCAGTGGACTGACAGCCCCAACGCATACACACCTCACGTGAGCCATTTTGGGGGACTCGTTCCTGCCGCCGCCAACTAGGCGCCAGAATCCGGCGTGGGCCCGAACTGTGCGCGCTGGTATGACAAGCTGTTTTGGGACGGCCGCCGAAAACACCCAGTGCTTGGCACGCATACTCATCCACACCCTGGAGGCCCTAAACTGCACGTTTGCCTGTTCGCTCCTAACCAGCCGCGCTCTGCAAGCCTGGCGTGTGGGTGCGAACGCCCTACCCACGTGTGCTGCACCCCCTGTGCGTGCGCTCCAAAGTGTCCACGTGCGTGCCAAAATACGTGCTCTGGCTGCAGCACAGGCAGTTGCGGCCTGCAGCTTGAGCAGCTGGTTGCTGCATTCAAATACACCATTCACAGGGTTAAACGGCGTAAACGAAGGGCATCACCCAACTGCCATAGTGACTGCAGGCAGGACTCAGAGGTGTTGACAGCCGTGTGTATGGCTCCGGACAAATGGTGGAGGAGCACGTGCAAGCGCATAAGGCACTCAACTTGCTTCAATCATAGCACACCGCTGCCTTGTCGGGACCGGTTAACGCCTGCGTCAAGCAAGCTGCCAAGGTGAAGCAAGCTGCCAAGGTGATGGTGGCGTTGAACACACTATACAAAGTTGGATTGCTACAGCAGTGAAGACAACACCGGTACCTGTGGTCAACAACAGGTGCGATGTACAGCTTCAGCATTTGACCCCAGCCTTCGTGTGGCTGTGAAGGTGGCCTGTGGAGGGGAGATCAACTTCATAGACCCTCACTTTGCAACCCCCACTCAGGCCATCGTCATCTTTTGCGCCCCAGTCGTCACCACTCCGTTGTATTCTCGCGCTGTTCAGACACCATGATGCTCACCGCCAGCTCCCAGGTTGTGGCTGTGCGCCCCATCGCAAAACAGAGCGTGGTGCCATCACCCGTGGTTCGTGGCTTCGCTTCGGCTGGGCCTCTTGCGCGCAGGACGCAAACCGTCCTTAGTCCGGTTGCTGTCCGCGCGGCCTCTGAGCAGGGTGAGTTCAGTTTTCGTGCTAGTTTGGCATCAGAAGAAGGTCCACTGGGCGAGCACCAGGCAATCAAGTGCACTCTGGCTAAAGCAGCCCTTTTGATGTGCTGCTCGCAGCTGAGAAGGTTGTTGCATCCCAAGAGCCAACTACTGCGGGCGACGAGGACGAGTGGGTTCCCATCATGCGCCCTGAGGACCTCCCCAAAGGTGCGCCTGCATTGCGCAATCCGCACCGGCCCCTGATTGCTTCAGCGCTGGGACCAGCAAATGTTGTGCGTTGTTGCATGTGGTCTGTTCTCATCGGCAACTCTGTTGTTGAACACCTGTTCAGGCGTGAGGAAGGAGGTTGAGGTTGACGGCAGGTCGGTGCTGCTGTTCTGGTATCGCAATCAAATCTACGCCATCGAGTCGCGTTCACCGGCAGAGGGTGCCTACAGTGAGGGCTTCATCCGGGCAAAGTTCACGCAGGTGAGGTGCTGTTGAACTGCGGTCCTGCTGCTCTTACGGCCTTTTATGACTGTAGTGGCTCGCTGACAAGGACTGTGCTGTGCCCTTGCAGGACTACGCAATTGAGTGCCCCTCGACCGGCTCTCTGTTTTCGCTCAAGGACGGCTCGATTGTGGCCTGGTACCCCAACAACGCTGTGCTTGCAGCGCTCACCCCCTCGAGCCTGTGCCGTCCGCTGGAGGTGAGACACTGGCGCAAGAGCGTCTAGGCTTGCCACCTGAATCGCTTACCATAGTTGCACTCACAAATCCCTCCATAGACCACATACTGAGTGAGCTGTGTGGTTCTGTGGCTGGCGCAGATATATCCCGTGAAGCTCGCTCAGGAAGCCATCTACGTGGATGTGTCGAAGAGCAGGTCAGCGCGCCTGGCCAGCAAGGGCGGAGCCGACACATCGCTTGAAAACAACAACGTGTTTTCCGTGCAGCCCACTGTGTACTTTGAGGGCATGGACCCAACCAAGGAGGCAGCCAGCGTGCTTCAGGATGGCGGCCCTGTGCAGGCGACAAACCCTGCCGTCGTCCTCACAGGCATTCTCGCAGTTGGTGCGACAGCAGTGGCGGGAACGGCGTTGGCAGTATACTTCGTGTTCACCAACTAGATACCATGTGAGCAGGCCTGGCTTATCAGATGCCGTGTAGCATGTGTGCTACCAGGCAGCTTGCATCTCGAAAGTGGCTTGGCTTTTTCAATGTCGCCTCGCACACAAAACGATGACATCGACTCTGCGGAGAGAATTACTTTTACAGTATGTGATATCCTGCATGCTAGGCGGCAGCAGGAGAAACTGCGCCGGCGCCCGTGTACTGGGCAGGAGTGCCTGGCGTCATGCTGCTATGCAACTTGACTTGCGAGGGCTTGCCATCATCCACTTCATCCTCCTCCTCTGACTCGACCTGCATTTAATCATTATTTACATGGAACAGCGTACCGTACATCGTACATGAATCGTATTTTTCAGTAATTCAGAGATGAAGCATGCGCACGACCATATTCATACATTGTGTAAGAGCGATGCTGACTTCCTTGCCAGTGCTTTTCTCGTCTATCACGACAACAGCCACCCATGCAGGTAACTTGAACATGCTGTCCAAACATCACCGAAACCCTAGGCCAAAACATTCACGCCATCAGCACCATAAGCTATGTCCATGCTCACATAAACCCCGCACATACACTCTGCTGCTAACAGCATATGCCACTCGCTCACTCAGCCCCGCTCCCAAGCGTGCGCACACGCCTCCACCACCACCCACCTTGTGGAAGCTGTACGACAGCGTGATGTCGTGTATCTTGCGGCAGTGCCAGTCGGTGGCAAACTCGGGGTCTATGTAGAAAAGCACCGGCATGTCGAGGCTCTCCCTGGGGCGCAGGCGCTGCTCCTCAAAGCAGAAGCACTGGATCTTGTTGAAGTAGAAGGCCGCCTTGTCGGGCTGCACACTGTACAGCGAGTAACCCGTGATCGGCTTGTCGCTGCAGGGCAGCATCAGCAGCAGCAGCGGCGGCAATGACACAAGAGGGGTGCATAGGGCAAGCATGCTGACGTGGACATCACATGCGCCCAGTGTTGGCGGGCTCTGATTCGGGCGAATCTTTCACTTGTACTGGAAAGGCAGGTGGGATGTGCCATAACACATGCACTGTCATGCCGTGAAGCCTGCTCCATGATGGCAGCAGCATCTCGGTCTGGATGCGTGTTGCCCCGTCTGCGTGCTGACATGCGTGTGTGCTGGGGGTTGGCTGCATCCAAGCTTCAGCATCACCCGCGCGTGTGCATGCAGCCGCGCGGTCCGACGCAGGCCACGCAGCGGCGCTTGCAGCCACTGTGTGATGCAACGCAGTCGTGTGGCGCCTGCGCTTACACTGCCTCCCCTGGACCCCTGCTGAGCTGCCCAGCTGGACCAGCGAGAGGCTCACAGCAGGCCAGCTCAAGGATAGGCTACGAGCACGCCAGTCATGGTGATGAATGAGTTCAAGAGTCCAGTTGATGGCCTTCTGGAACAACCAAAGTGGTTATGTGTGTTGGGGGAGTTGGGGGGGGAACAGGGGGGCTGCAGGGTGCGGGGTGGGGGGCGATGCCTTGGAAAGTCAGAATACAGCAGTCATGGCCACGGCAGGCACCATGGACTGCCGTCATCGGTGACCATACCTCATGTTGGTCGCTGTGAAGAATACGAGCGTGCTCTGCCCAGGCTTGACGCGGACGTACTCCTGTGTAGGTACAAACTTCCAAGGCATGTCGTCCGCCACGTCTGCATTGAACCAGATACGCAGCTCGCGTGCAGCTGCTGCCCTGCATAGCACAGCAACAGTAACATCAGCGTGCGTAAGGCACTCGTCCGCCCATCAAACCCATGTTCGATCGGGGCAGTTGTGTGCGTGTGTGGGCGCTGAGACTACTCACTCTTCTACCTTGGCATCAGGCTGTTCCTGACGTGCCTTGATTTTGTCTTCGACTGTCTGCAGCACAAGTATGCAGGTTTGTGAGCTGCCGAGCACCAGCTGTTGGGACACGCCAACCAGCAGCGTGCCACACGTCACAGGCAGCCACCCACCTTGCCTAACTGTCCAACAGTCCCACCATATCCTGTGGCCTGTGGGATAGAGTACACCAGTCAAGTGACAATGTTTGAGCACACACAGGGGTGGTTACTGCGTGTTGGTCGGTGCAGCAGCACAGATTGACACCCACCGCACAAAAGATCCTGTACAAAGGTACTGAGGCGTAGGAAAGGCCGACCATGAAGACTGCAGCTGCGCCCTGCATAGCAAGTCCACGCCATCGTTGTCAGGATGACACGCTCCATCCCAATCCTACGCGCGTTGTCATGTGAACGTACCCAGTACAGTCCTATTTCGCTTGCGCTCATGAGCTCCTTCCGCTTGAGAATCGTAGAGCTGATGTGCCTACACCCTGTCTGCCAGCCTCCATACGCATACAATGGGGCACTGTGCGACACGCTGCCCGCAACGCGCCCTGATGTTGACGCCTCAAAACCGATCGCAGCGGTTGGTACCAAAGAGCGAGCCAGCCGCAACAAACCACGACTCGCCCTCATGGTGCAGCTTGTATGTGGTCACAACAACCGCCTGTATCTGTGAGAGAGGGAGCGTTGCGCTATTCAGTTTGTGCAATTACTCCTGCGACACTCCGCTGTTCTAATGAGTCCCAACCTCGCATTTGGCATGCCTAGAACAATGGAATGGCAGCTGGGCACCCCTGTATGCGTCTGCCCCTGCAGCATCAAGGAGGTCCTGCTGATGAAGCAGAGGCGAGGACCATTCATTTGCTCATGCACGCACAGCAGACATATGCACACCATTGCAATACAGCCTGGCGTGCGGATTGATGGCTAACATATTAACATGGGAGCCAGAAGTGAAGTCTCAGACTGATCCGGCACCCTGCACATTACGCAGCATTACCAACACCCATCCCCCCGGATTCCATGACACCGCGGGGGAGGGGGCTGATTGCACGTGGGTCACGCTGCGACTCACATGCAATCAGCCTGTCCCTTGACCATCATCCTGGCCCTCTTCAACAATGTCATCAGCCTGCTTGGGGTAACACTGACGGCCGCATACACTCCCCAGGTGGTATCGGGATTGTTACACTTGATACAAAATGAAAGTCTGGCTGCAGGCGCCAGCCTGCGTGCCGCATGCATGTGCCGGGGCGATGTATGTACAGGAGGTATCAAAGGAAACACAAGGCATGTGATGAATGCAGGCGTGAATGTCACCGCGCTGGGGTGTTGGCCTGGTGACTGGTCAACAGGTGCGTTATGTGACGATGATGTGCGGCATCCAGGAAGCAGGTGACAGCAGTCGTGCAACAGAAGGGTGATGAATGTTCGCAATGTGAGACAGGCAGTTCAGTTAAATCTGCTGAGTCGTAGCCAAACAGGTGAGCTGCAAACAGATGAGAGGCATGCGAGGCCGACGTCAAGCTTTTGACTATGGTTGTCAGCCGGCACCAGCAACACCACAGCACCACCACCGGTCGCAACACCGATGAGGATTGCAGCGCTTGACCGACCCACCCCTCCAGGTGCACGGCGCCATGGTGCACACTCACACAATCGCCAGGCAGGTGAGGCCTCGTCAGCGCTCGTTGTGCCCCACTCATTGACGCGCATCACGCACCCCCTTGATGACCCAGATCCAAGATGCAAGGCCTGGCTGGGATCTGGATCACGGCTTGAGGCCCATGCGCGCCTTCTCCAGGATGTCCTTGCGTATCTTGGGGTAGTCCGGGAAGGCCTTGAGAACCTTGTGGCACACATCAATCGCCTCCACAAAGCGCCGCGCCTTGAGGTAGTTGAACGCGAGCTTGTACCCCACCTGATGAGCGTATCACATCCCATCATTTGCATGCGGTACAGCACAACATGACGTCATCAGCGTTGCAAGGTGACGCGCGAGGCGCGAAAGACATGCGGCTGAGAGTAGCGAGTTGTGTTGAAGGTATGCGGGGTACACGGCACACGCCTGTCAGGGAGCACCTATAATCGATGAGTGGTGACACCTCTGTCCTGCTGTTCTACCGGGATGCGGATGCTGATGGACCAGCAACAGGCAGGCAGGCGTTCCAGGTTTGTCATGGGATGCTTACCGCTGCTGAGGCCTGGTTTTCGTGCTTCCAGGCATTCTCGTAGTGGTCAGCAGCGTCCTTGTAAGCCTGCGTGCATATACATGAGCGGAGTGATGGTGTTACAGCCAGGTGGGGCTGTAACAGTGGTGCGTGTATGACGGGGCTGTGTGGGGTGTGTGGGATGTGGGGAGAACATTGATTGAGTGCGCAGGTGGGGGCCAGGTCAGGGGTGGGTGGTCTGACGGACGTACTGGCGGCACTGAGCCAGTCTCTGCAGATGATGACATGCACGTGGTGTTGTCGACCATGCCTCTGCGCCTGGTACGGTATGCGAGACATGTGCATCAGTCGAGGCTGGATGATGACCACGAAGCCTCTGAACAGCGCGCAGCCACGTGCAGCTGAACGCCTGCAGCTGCCACACGCAAGGCGTCTGCCATGCATGCACGGCACATGTCAGCATGTGTCAGCGTGTGTCGGCTGACCTGCTCTCGCTCCATGATTGCGCCCATCACCTCCCACGCCTTGGCGCAGCTCTTGTTGTACTTGAGGCACTTCTGGCACAGGTCCTGGGCCAGGTCGTACTTGCCGCCCTGCATGCAGTATACACGCATCACCATGCAGTACACACGCATCAGCATGCGGTACAAGCACTTCCTGTAGTACAAGCACAGTGCAGCACAGGACGGCGCTGCTACCGGCTGACACCCAGACGCCCACGCACCTGTATGTGGATGTCCGCCAGCAGCAGCCAGGAGCGCTCAAACTCCTCCGCCTCATCCGGCTTGTACTGGATCTTCTGCACGCGTTTCAGCTGGTTGCGCGCCTTGGGCGTCTGCTTCAGCATCATGAAGCCTGCACCAGCACCGCACGAGCGCAACCGCGGCATTGTGCCAATGCCATTAGTCGAAAGCATCGTGCAACAGGACCGCACACCGCTTGCTCCGCCACACATGCATAGGCAGTCCAGCTTGGCGATTGGCCAACTGCCACAATGTCAGCACTTAACAGCACCTCTGTGCACGACTGAACGTACAGGTTTTGACGGTGGATGTGTGGCGATTGGCGGCCATTGCCCATATGCCATATGGTATTCACATACATCCACACCTGTGGCCATGGCCAGCAGCACCGGCACGTTGTTGGGGTCCTGGTTGGCCATGTCCAGCAGCGTGCTGAGCGCCGCCTCGGTCTCGTTGCGGTCCTTGGTGGCCATCATGGCGTACGCCTCAAGCACCTTGAAGCGCTGGCTGGAGGTGTCCTGGGCGCGAACCTGCGGTCGGTTGATACACGCGTGCCAGCAACCACGGGCCGGCAATCAGGTATGGCCCCGAATGGAAAGCGGGGAGTCATTGGCCGGATCAGGTCATGTGTTTACAATGGGCTGATCAAGGTGGGGTGCAACACATCCCACTTGGATTGGCACGAAAAGTACACAGCGGGACGGTGCTGATGACGCGGTGGCTCTTGCACAGGCAAGCGACACGCACGAACGCCGCTTGCAGGTTGATGACATCTTCGTTGCATTGCTGGCAGCCACAACGCGCCCGCCACAACCACGCGTGCGCCGCTGTGGGGCGTGTTGGCAGGTTCAGCAGTGGGTTATGCACTTATGCAGCACTGTGTGTTTACCTGTCTCAACAGGCTGCGTGCTGTGGCCACCGCCTCCCTTGACTCTGGTGTGTCTGCATTCTCCTTCTCCTCCCACACCGCGTCGTTGTCAGGGTTGAGGTATATCTCCACCATGTGGAGGATGGCCTAGCGAGGGGGGGGGACACACACATGCACACATGCACATAGAAACATAGGTTTAGTGATGTCCAAGTGAAAATGAACCTGCAACTGAATTTAGCAAGACCCCGCCAGTTCGTCCTGGCTGGCTTGTCAGTGTGGCTCACCTGGCTGCCCCAGCGTCCGTCTTTGCGCGCTAGGTTGAAGCAGCGCAGCGCCTCCCGGGGGTCGTTGATGTACCTGCGGACACACGCGTTGACACACGGACGCGCACCGCACACGCAAGCACACGGCCACACACACACATACATACACCGCACGTTAGCAAAGCGTTGAGGTGGCAGGGCTGTACAGACCACAACGCGTAGGGAGCGGAAGGGGTCCTTGGGTGTGGCTATTGGCAAGCCAGTAAGGAGATACCAAATTCCAGAGGAGGCGAGCGCACGCTGACACGCATGGAAACGCTGCAGTGACCCACACCGTGCTGGGGGCCATCCCAGGCGCCAGTCAAGTGCTTGGGATGTGGCATCGTACTAAGTCCCAAAAGGTCCATTGTCCCACGCTTCCGCCGAGTGGTTGCGCTCGGACCCTATCAGCAAACCTGCCTACCGGTATACTAAACGATGAAACGATTCTTGCTTGGCTCAGGAGTCAGGGTGTCTTAATGCGTGTGCTGCTCACCTGAAGTGCAGGCCCTTGCAGAAGTTGAACCCAGGCTCCAGCACCGCCTTGGGGCTGGCGGTCTCTGCCATTTGGAAGTACCTGCAGTGCAATCACAGTCAAAGAATCACAATTATGGCATCAGCAGCCAGGGCGGTTGCGAGAGGC